>NW_022046327.1:0-41342 GCF_001654015.2 Drosophila navojoa | reverse complement strand
TAGAGATAGAGATAGAGATAGAGATAGAGATAGAGATAGAGATAGAGATAGAGAGCTTATAGATTATGGATTATGGATTTTGAAAAGTAGATTGAGGATTTAGCAGGAATAGTCTGTTGATCGATATTTATCGATATTCTTTAAGTGACTGTAATAATGAGATCATATGCATTAAAGTTTAAAGATATGAATCGAAAAATCGATAAATGACAACTTGGCGGATATGCAACTGTTTGCAGAGGTCACACTATTCCAGATATGATATCTACGATAAGGTTTTGCGAAAGGAGAACCACTCAGCTCAAAAACTTGTTCCCAACAATATACTCTACTATCATTAGTTAGTTGACTTTATCAGTTGATAAATTCCGTTCTTCAATCATTTAAATACAGATAGTGTATGTACCAGAGCTCATGAGAGTTGATTGTTTTTTCGTATATGCTCTCGCTCTGAGCGGCTCTCTTTGTTTTGTTTAGGATCGGTTTCGGTCAGACACGTTGCGCTTTCAAATGAGTGTCGCGGTAATACGATGTATGTACATTGTATCTAGAGTACAATTATCTCTGACTCGTTCTATCTCGCTTGCTTCTTATCTTAATTGACAAATAAAGTAGAATAGGCAAGTTAATTACCCTTTCTGTCGCATGCTTTTACTACGCACTGTGGCTGACAAGTTTCGCAAACTCAATTACTAACCGCTGACCAATCAACTCCCCCCCACCCACACACACAAACACACACACACACACACACATACACACACACACATACACACACAGTGGTCACACGTGCCCAGGCAAAGAATCTAATTGATGCTGGAGTGGATGGACTGCGCGTGGGCATGGGCTCTGGCTCAATATGCATTACGCAGGAGGTGATGGCTTGCGGCTGCCCGCAGGCCACGGCCGTGCATCAGGTGGCGACGTTCGCCAGGCAGTTCGGTGTGCCGGTGATTGCCGATGGTGGCATTCAGTCGATTGGGCACATTGTGAAGGCATTGGCATTGGGCGCCAGCGCTGTGATGATGGGCTCCCTGCTGGCTGGCACCTCGGAGGCGCCCGGTGAGTACTTCTTCTCTGATGGCGTGCGCTTGAAGAAGTATCGCGGCATGGGCTCGTTGGAGGCGATGGAGCGTGGCGATGCCAAAGGTGCGGCCATGTCCCGTTACTATCACAACGAAATGGACAAGATGAAGGTGGCACAGGGCGTCAGCGGCAGCATTGTGGACAAGGGCTCCGTGCTGCGCTATCTGCCGTATCTGGAGTGCGGACTGCAGCATAGCTGCCAGGACATTGGCGCCATTTCCGTTAGCAAACTGAGGTGAGTTGAGCTCTCATTTTACTCTATATGTATGTATATATTTGCCATCTCTTTCTAATTCATGGCAGAGAAATGATCTACAATGGGAAGCTGCGCTTCATGAAGCGCACCCATTCGGCCCAGCTGGAGGGCAATGTGCACGGCCTGTTCAGCTACGAGAAGCGTCTCTTCTAACATACAAACAGTGCTGCAGCGATGCCAACTGCTGTCAGCCAGTATCAACAGCAGCATAAACATCAGCCACACCAGCAGCACCAGCAGCAGCAGCAACATCAGCAGCAGCAGCAGCAACAGCAGCAGCAGCAGCGGCAGCGGCATCAGCAGCGTCTCGTTTACCATGCAGCAGATGATTTTGGTCGAGTCCTGAACGACTAGCGTGGAGCTGGCTTAAAGCCTGGCCACGATTTACTTAATTGTTAAGCTTAAGCACAGAATGAGAGGTATACGGATAGAGGGAGAGAAACATGCAGACAGAGAGAGAGAGAGAGACGGAAAGAAAATCGAATTCAAAATTTCGAATATTTGCGAATCTGCAGAGGAGTCAAAATTTTAACTGTCCACAGTTGATGTGTGCAGTGCAACATATATTTAATATATATATACACATGTATGCCAATGTTGTGTTTGCCAAATCTATTGAAAATGTGAATTAGCTAAAAGAGAAAAGAAAATAGTTGAAAACTCTGCTGTTGCGTTGGTCTAAACGCGTTCATTCCCCAGCTAAATTTCTATGATTTTTTTAAGCTTGATCATATATTGTAATTATGCTATTGTTATAATATATCATTATACATGTTATATATACATATATGTATGTATATCGAAAGTAATTGTATACGATCTTTGCCAAATTTAGTTTTGCTTTTATTAAGGCATATATACATATATGTATATATATATATATATCAATATCTGGACATCTTGAGCCAGCAATTTGTAATGATGTTGTCAGCCTTCATTCCCCCAAATAAATAAAATATATGATTTTTGAAAATATATTTGATCAATTTTTTTTTTTTTTTTTTTTTTTTTTTTAAATTTAGTTTTCTTAACATTCGATTAGTCAAGCATTGATTGCCCCCAGAAATTCAAATAGATTACTTTTTTTTGTTTTTTTGTTCAATATAAATAATTTTGATTTTTGATTTATTTGTACATATATACATATATATGTATATGCAAGTATATATATACATAGATAATTTGTTTTTTTTTTTCTTGTGTCTGTATGTGTGTGTGTGTTATGCTTTTGTGTTATAAAACTTTTATTAGAAATATATATATATATTATGTATTGTGTGTTTTGCGAAAGAGTTATTGAATAATTTATAATAAATATATATGATTCAAAAATATTTTTTTTTTTATTTTTTACTTTTGGTTTTTGTTTTTTGATAAGTAAATTTGTTAGCTACGTTGTTGTTGTTGTTGTTGTTTTCTATAGATTATCGATAGAAAAACTTGTACAAAATTGTTGTGCAGCAAGTAGAAAATAATCTAAGCAAAAGGAAAATTGAAGTAAAGTTAGAAAATATGTTGATAAAAAAAATCCTCTTTAAGGACACTTAAACAGAGCTAAATATTTGTGTGTATGTGTGTGTGTGCGAGTGTGTGTGTGTGCATGCGAGTGCGTGTGTGTGTGTAATAGAAGAGGCAAGCGATATTTAACATTGATCGCTTAGCGAATTGAGATTAAGTCTAGCTGAAGGAAAATTCAAGCAAAGCAAAGCACACAGACTCACACACATACACACACACGCACACATGCATGTAGGCATATCAAAAATATATATATTTATATATGTGTGTGTGTATATGTATATGTGTATATGTATATTTGTTTAGGTGTATGAATCTAAGTTTAAAATCATCTTGAGCGGGAATCCACAGTTATCGGCTAATGTGTGGGATTATCGCTGGCCAGACAATGCCACTTCTCGTGGAAATGATCCGGCAGCCGGATGCAGTCGAGCCACTGCTGCAGTCGATCACCTTTGCTTTGGGCGCCCAATTGGAGGCTGCCCAGAAAATCGTTGCTCTTGCCCAGATCCTTGTCCCAGACGGTCAGGATGAGCATCTCTTTGTTCAGATCGTGCGGACTGGCCTCGAAATAGAACTCCTCGTTGAAGACGGGATTCAGTGTGCGCCACTTGACGCTCGTCTTGTGCTTCTTGTTCTTGTGCGCATCCGGTTTCAGTTGCCTGTTACAAGGGAAAATGAAAACGGTGAACTCATTTAGTCTTTGCCTCAGGCATATGGGGGATGGGGGCACACCTACAGCTTGACAAAGGGATCCGAACTGCCGTTGTTGTCCATGGGCAGCAAATTGATGCACTGCTTCACATTGACCACCAGCGCCCGCCGTTTCGTATTGTAGCACAGCGAGATAAGCATCTTGCCATTCGGCCAGCTCTGCGACATCTCCGCCTCGGCGCTATACTGATCCTCTGCGCCCAGCGGCACGGATATCCGATACTGCGATGTGCTATGCACCTGGGAAAGAGATTTTCATAATTAGATATGATTATACTATTAATTGAAGTGGTTAAAGAGACATAGATATAGAGACATGTTCAGAGCTCAGAGTTCTTAGGGTCCTAAGTTTTGATATGAGATAACTCTCCTTTCCTAAAACATAGGACTGAATTGATTTTTGTTGCTTTAAGTTTGTACTCAGTTTCGACTAGATTAGAGAACCACCCACAAATCCTTTTCTTCCCTATCCTTTTCTAGCTAGATATATAAAACAAAGCTCACATTGTTTTACCCTAGACCCTAGAGGTATGCAGTAAAATCCAAGCAAAAATCTTGAATCCACATATTCTGAGATTCTGGGGTTAAAGGTATATATGCCTCCATTTGGGGTGTGGCATATCAAAAAAAAAAAAAAAACAATTTCTGCATACATCTAATGATTTTTGTTCTGTGAACGAGTATCATAGAGTCGTTCCCGCTTGACTTTAATACATTTATTTATTATTTATATATTTTAATATATTATTTATTATTTAAATTTTATATCATTTTTCATATACAAATATAATTAATTTATATTTAATTATGTTTAATATAATTTTATTATTATTATCTTTTTTATTATATATATATTTATATTATCTTGTTTATTATATATATATTTATATTATTTTTTATATTATATTATATTAAAATCAATTTACATATTATTTACATTCAACTATTTTGCATTATTTTATTATAATTAATTTTTATATTAGTTTTTAAAGTTTATTATAATCAATTTATATATTATTTATATATAATTATTTTTATTTTTATTTTATATTTTATTTTTATTATAATTTGTAGATTATGTCTTTATAGTTAAATCTTTTTAATTTTTATTTTATTTATTTATATTTTAATTTGATCAATTTATATATTATATATATTAAAATATTTTAATTTTCATATATATTTATTTTTTTATAGTTTAATTTGATCAATTTATATATAATATATATTAAAATATTTTTAATTTTCATATTTTATTGTTATTTATTTTTTTATATTTTAAATTGATCGATTTATATATAATATATATTAAAATATTTTTAATTTTCATATTTTATTGTGATATTTTTTTTAATATTTTAATTTGTTTAATTTATATATTGAAATATTATTAATTTTCATATTTTATTATAATTTATTTTTTATATTTTAATTTGATCAATTTATAAATAATATATATTAAAATTTGCTTATTTTTTATATTGTATTCAAATTAATTGATATATTTTTATATTATTTATGTTTCTCTCGTTTGCGTTTAATTTTTGCTCAACTCAAAATCAAAAGTCGAAAATGACAGAGTATTGCCACAGTCGCATATACCCGTCGCGACGATTGGCACTTACCGTCGATAGGCAGACTTTGGCGGCGCCCAGAAAATCGTGCCCATACTTGTCGTCGTCGAAGAGCGCCACATAGAGCAGCGAGTTGCCCAGCTCCTCGGGCTCGACGCCCACGAACTGGAGGGTCTCGTTGAAGTCAGGATTGCGGGTCTTGTGCACCGTCTTGGTGCGCTGCCAGCGGGTGTATTTCGTATGCCCCTCGGGCGTCACGATGTTCACCTTGCAGTAGGGATCGGCCAGGCCGCTGGCATCCATTGCCGGCAGATCTCTAGCCCGCACCAGCGTGCAGTCCAGGCTGTGGAAGCTCTCCCGATAGCTGATTGCCAGCTCTAGCCAGCCAAGCAAAGGATCGCGACAATGTTGTTGTTGTTGTTGCTGTTGTTGCTTTTGCTGCTGCGGGTTTTGTGTGGTTTGTGTCGCCGAATTGCCGGAACCGGAGCTATCGCTGAAGGACCACGACGAGCTCACGGAGCTGCGACGCATGAAGCTGCCCTCGCGGCGCAGCTGCGCCACAGTCGATGCATTCGAGATGTTGTCGTAGTCCTGGCCATCCGCCTGCCGGCTGCCCGCATTCGGGTTCGCCTGCCGGCCAAAGAAGAACGAGTTGGACAACTTGCGTTCGCCGCCATCGATGAAGCTGCGTATCGAGCCGTAGGCGCGCAGCCGAAAGCTCTCATCGCGTTGCAGTCGCTGCCGGTCGGAGGAGTCGTTGGCGGTGCCGTTGCCAGGGGCGGAGCCGGAGGTGGCGCCAACGACGCCAGCTGTATTCGACTTGGCGCCATCCAACTGATCCTCCTCCGGCTCCGACTGACCGCTGGCACTGCTGTTGCTGGCGCTGCTGCTGCTGGTGTCGTTCACCCGAATCGTTAGCTTCTTGATGCGGCCGCCACGTGCCGGCGTCCCGTGGCAGCTCTGCACGGCGCGCGCGCCCTTTCCGGCTCCAGCTTTGCCGTACGCAGCCACCGCGCCACCGCCTCCGCCCCCGGCAGTGGGCGTCGTTGTGGGCGTATTGGAGGCGCTGGCACTGCGCACGGGCATGTCGTAGTTGGGCAGGCCCTTGAAGAACCAGGCGCCCGACTTCTTCCACATCTCGCGCGTCTCCGAGCAGATGCGGCACAGCCAAATTTCGCGCGTTCGCTCGCTGTTGTGATAACGGATGTTGATGTCCACGCTGCACTTGGTGCAGACGGCCTTGCGGCAATCCTCGCACAGGATGCGCTGCGGCCGCAGCAGGCCGAACGCATCGCCGCACAGCCGACAGCAGTTGGGGCCGCGCTCCACGGCGTGCAGCTTGATCTTCTCCACCCGCTCGACGAGTCGGCCGACACGCTGCCGTTCCGCAATCTCGATCTCTTCATTCCGGCGTATCACGGAAATAATTGCCTCCTGCTCCTCTGGGCGTAATGGTTCATTGGTCTTTGAGCTGCTCCAGCCGGCCTTCAATCTGTGCAGGGAAACAAAAGGCCAGAGCTTAGTACGTGGTTGAATATGAGTGAAACTGTGAGTGTGTGTGTGTGTGTGTGTGTGAGGACTTTTGACTCGACGTGCGCCTAATGAGCATCATTATGATGAGCTGCCTAATGCATTAGTTACGTTGTTGTTGATACCCTAACTGAAGGTATTTCAAATAATTTGGGAAACACGTTGAGTATAGGAGGATTGAGAGGAGGCGAGAGAGAGAGTGTGAAAGAGATAGAGAGAAAGTGAGGTAGACGGACATAGAGGGATAGAGAAAGATAGAGAGAGAGTGTGAAAGAGATATAGAGATGGAAAGTGAGGTAGACGGAAATAGAGGGATAGAGAAAGATAGAGAGAGAGAGAGAGAGACAAAAGAGGGTCAATGAGAGAGAGCAATAGAGAGACACGCAGAGGGAGAGAGAGGAGAGAAATGAAAGAGAGAGAGAGGGGGGGGGGAATAGAGAAGAGGGAGACGGAGGGAGAAAGGTAGATATAAAGAGATAGAAGAGTAGAGAGTGAGAGAGATAAAGATAAAGATGGAGGAAGAGATAAAGAGGAAGAAGAATGAGTGAGATAAAACAGCGAGAGAGAGAAAGAGAAGAGTGGAGAGTGTGAGAGAAAAATGTTGAGAGTGAGAGGGAAATAGTGAGAGATGGACGAAGTAGTGAGAGGAAGAGATAGAGAGTGAGCAGGAAAGATGCAGAGATAAAGGAAGACAGCCATGAGAAGGAGACAGAAAATTAGAAATAGAGACAGATAAAAAGAACTAAGGAAAAAAATGGAAAGAGAAAGATCAAGAAAAATACAAGGAAAGAGAAATATAAATAGGAAACGAAGCATTCCGCCTATAACGCCTTTTAAATAGTTTTGTTTCCCACAACTAGAGCTTCTCATAAAATAAATAGTATTCTTACTAATATTAGTTCAAGTTTAGAACAATTTCTATAAAATATAGGCATACTCTATATTAGAGCTGCCCATTAAATGAGCTTCAGGTAGTGTACGCGCTGTGCTGGCCATGGACAGCTGACGGCCTCCGTCTCTGGCTGTACTTTGGGCCCAGCTCAGCTTCAGCTCGCTGCCAGGGCCGAAATGTCAAGTTCAAATTTAATTAAGAGGCAAAGCTAGCGCCCGGGCTCATGGCTCACGGCTCACGGCTCACATCTCAGGGCCACCTCCGTCGTCGTCGTTGGCGGCGTCGTCTCCGGGTTTGCAGTCGTGTTTGTGTTTTTGGGTCCGGGCTTGCGCGTTTTATGGCCACTTTGGAATCACTTACACACTGTATTAAAAACGTAGCGCACACACACACACACACACACACACACACACACATTCACACTCACACACACACACACAGAGAGAGGCGGGCGCGTGAGTACTTGTTTATGCAAATTGGGGTGGCACTTAATGTAGATGTTGTGCCTTTTGCTAAGCGTCAGTTAATATGCATATACTTAGGCATACATACATACATACACAAGTACTAGAGACATACATAAATACATCCGTTTATATGTATGTATACGTATATGTATGTATATCCCAACAAAACTTTGCAATTTCGATTACTTTTTACTTTAATTTTTTATATTATTTATTTACTTCATTTTATTTTTATTTTTTTTTTGACATATTGCCCTTTTATCGCTTTTTTAAAAGGCCAGCTGTTGATGCACTAGCAGATACCCTGTAAACATTCTACATGTACAAATATCTTCTTATCAGGCAACGAACTTGAACGAAATTCTTAGAAAGCTCTTATATATACATATATGTATATATACATATATACCTAGGGGAATTTTAATTTCTTAAGATAATAAAGTTTTGATCTATACTTTATTATATTTATTATTATATGTACATATATCTGTACATGATTAGGAATTATAATACACTTGTCTTAAGATTTATTTATAATTTATTAAATTTCCCATAATATATCTCTAGTTTAATTTGAATTGTATGTATATAATATACATACATATATCCTGAGAATTATGATAATAAAATACTGACTTAGTTTCAACATATAGCTCTAACCTATATCAATAGTTCTTAAGATTAAACATTTGTGACCTGCACTTTCTTGTATTTATCATTCTATTGTAATATATAATATTATATACTTGATAATTTGTACCCCGCTAAATTAAAAATTCTATACCCTTGAACAGAAATTCGTTCTCGGTAATTCTCGGTAATTTCAATTGCTGTGTAAATCGAAAAAATAAGCCCTTTGCCATTTCGAATTAAAAATTACATAAAAATTTATACATGTATGTAATGTAATGTAATGTAATGTAATGTAATTAATTCGATGGGATTCCATATAATTTATTAATAAATAATTTAATTTATTACTTATTAATTCTTCTCAAATATCTGTGACCTACACTTTATTGTATTCATTATTCTATTACATTCTAAGAATATTATTTTATGTATTATAATTAAGAATTCCATAAAACTTAAAAGACTTCAACATATTAATTTGCCAACTTTTTCCAGGCATATTTGGTATGCGAATGAACTCTGGCTTGAGGCAAGCCCCAAAAGTTTACTTGGGCCCACACACATACACACACACATACGCATAGGCGTATACCCTCAAGACGTTTCTTTTTCGACTGTGAATATAATAAAATATGTATATATGTATATAATATATAGCAGGTAATATGAACACGTGCTGCCAGTGGGCGTTCTGTGGTCAGCCAACTGAAGGCGGGCAGCACAATAAAGCCAAAGGATTCCTGGTGTGGCGTCTCCATGGCCATGGCCCAAGGGAGATGTTGGCTTGGTTTGGTCTTCAACCTGAATGTTTTGCGAATTTCCTGCATAATTATTGCACGGCGTGGCCGACTCGCAACAGCTGTTAGACAGCCCGGGTCAAGTCTGTTGCAATACCAGGACGTAGGTCGAAGGTCAGACAGCAGAATGCAGCTGAGCTGCAACGAAGCGAAAACTTAAGCATGATGGATGGATGCAACGTTGGCATTGCTGTATTAGACCATAAAAAACAAGAGACGTCCATTTGGATAAATGCATTCAGATAACGCATTAATCAATTTAATGGGAAACTACAATATGGGATAACAGTGAATCTGTTACCATATAATGTATAGTAATTGAAAAAATAAACAAGCCAAACAAAGGCTCTTCTATTTCTGATGGGGAATAAGATCTGAGCACAAAAAGAGCTGAAGACAATGTAGTACAGGTAATGCGCTGGCCAAGTTTCCGAATGGTTGCAGGACATTCCTTTGAAGGAATGCAAAACTTGCTCAGAGTAGCCGGGACTTTAGCGAGAAATGCTGGCAAAATAATAGCAGAGGACAAACGACAAAGCTGTCACGGGACAAAAGCAAAGCGCAGAAGCATACCAGAGCGGACACAATTGCAATCTACGGGGAGCCTGGCTACACTCGCCGCTATGCCGGCGAAAGGCAATGGGATTGAGTTCTCCAATGCAATTAATCCATGGGCAGCAATTTTATGCGGCGTAGCGCTTGGCATTTTAAAGCAGGATGAAAGGCCTTGAACGTCAGTTTACGAAAGGATTAGAGCCTTAGTTGTTAGGTCGAGTAGTCGGAATGACAATGAAAGCCAGCATCCATGACGGTCTTGTTAAGTAAGCATCCACGGTAGAGAGAGCTGTAGCGGCCTGAGAGGGTTTAACTGCAAAAGGTCTTGATGAGCTTAGAGCTGACAGCGGCTAGCTAAAAGGCTGGACAAGAGGCTAAACCAAGAGCCTAGCCCAGAGGCTAGCCAAGAGCCTAGCCCAGAGGCTAGCCAAGAGCCTTGCCAAGAGCCTAGCCAAGCCTAGGCTAGCCCAGAGCCTAGCCCAGAGCCTAGCCAAGAGCCTAGCCCAGAGGCTAGCCCAGAGGCTAGCCAAGAGCCTAGCCCAGGAGCTAGCTAAAAGGCTAGCTAAAAAACTAGCTACAAGTCTAGCCTTTTTGCTAGTTCTCTTCTGTTCTAAGGACATTTTTGAGTTTCCCCAACGTCAAGTTAAAACAAAAAAACGCTGTAGACAATGTGTGCCATCGTGTACTGTGGTCAAGTTTCCGGGTGGTTGACCTATGAAGGACGCTGTTTTAAAAAGAATCCAAAGTTTGCTCAGAGGAGCCTCAGAGGCAACAAACGACAAGATTGTCAAAGGACAGAAACAAAAGTCAGAAGCATACCAGAGCGAAGACAATCACTGGAGGCTGGCAGCCCTCACGGTGCTCACTCAATGGAGCCGCCCTTGTAAAGCATCCGACTGGCAATGGCGTTGGGTGCAGAAGGATCTACCTGGAGCTCCGATTGCACCTCAATGGGCAGGCAAAGAGCTGAGCTCGGAAACAGAATTGGCTCAAGTTAAAGTCCGTGAACTGTTTGAGATGGCCGCAAACGTCGAGTTCCTGCAGACTGTCAAAGGCGCAACATGACACAGTTATATGACAGTTAAGTTTCTCCCTCACGTGCTCAGTGTGATTAGAAGCGGTAAATTAATTGAGGTATCCGGCAGTCGAATAGAATTGTAGATGTATATTATACGGGCAATTGCCTAGGCTAAGCACCGTTTCAAGTGTCAAGATTGCCGTTAAATCGTAGGCGTGGACAGCAGCGAGATAAATGCCAGCATTGAGCTATGGCAATTACGGTAAAAGACCCATAAAAAAAGGTGATTCTAATTATACACTCTCACAAAGCCAAAAGGGTATATTAGTTTTATGCAATGCGAAATTTCCCATCCGTCCATCTGTTTGCATTGACGCAAATCCTTTCGGCGCTTTCACAGCTAGAGACTAGAGAGGCTGAACAGCTTGGAGTTCAACAAGTGCCTTCACTTATGCTGCGCGTCTGCAGAAACCAGCGGAGTAAACAACGGGATTATTGGGATAAAGGTAGCGTAAAGCGCAAAGCGCAATGCGTCCCATTGTTTGCGGTCGTCCCTAAGGCATCACGCTCCATGCGTCGCCACATACTCCCAATAAATATAAATATAAATTTCTTTGTTCCTAAATGTATTTGAAAACAAGTAAGAATGCTCTAACCGGGAGTGCCTGACTAGCAGATACCCTGCTGATGAGATGTCTTTAGGTAAAAGTCTCTCTACAATTATTATTGTTATAATATATACATATCTGTGTATTTCATATATAATCTGCAGCATTTTGTTTACTTAAAGCTATAGCAAAACAATTAAATTAAATGATCGATTTTAATCGATAACAATGTTTTGTAGTAATTTTTCACTAAATAATTGTTATATACATTATATTACATATATTTATTAAATACTGATCCAGTCTGTACGAAATCGTTCTGATCATATGGACGCACATGCCCATATCGAGTCAAGGCATCATTATGATTGAGCTTTACACAATTTTACTAGTTAAATTAACAAATAAATAGTTTGAGTATTCACAGCTGCTTTTATTAGTTTTCCTGAAGTATTTTTTCAACATAACTGGTTGACTTTTTTGTTATAGAAAACATGCGGAATCGATATGCTTTTTAAGCTGTTCAAAATGTCAAACCTATTCATTTCAGTGGCATTTTATATATGTATACATATGTATATACATACATACATATATTACATTTATATATATACTCATATGTATGTGTAGTTTATGGGCTCTGTCACGCCTTCTTGCACCTGTTACATACATTTTCCCGAAATGATTATACCAAAAATTCGCATTTTCAATGGGTTTAGGGTATCAAAGCACACGCTACACACACACACACACACACACTTGTACGGCGTACAACACTTTAGCGTGAAAGAGCCTCGGCGTGTTCGTTAAAATGTTTATTTCTTTTTTTTATTTATTTTTATTTTTTTTTTTTGTTACTCTTTGCTGTTCGCATTCGTGTTCCTTAGTTTATGCCCGTCGTTTTGCCTTGCCGCGGGTTTGTTGACTTGCACGGGCCACTTGAATGTACGGTAGTCACCCAATATGGCGGGCTAATTGAATTATATTTAGACCCCGAACCCAATGAAAATGCGAACTATTTTGTTGAAGGTTGAAGGAGGCGTGGTAGATCTCAAGAAGTTATGTATTCTTAATCAGGATGGCGAGCTGCGTCAATAAAACTCTCAGATCGTCAGATCCTACAAAAAACGATAACTATTTTAGTTACCGATTGAAAACATAGAAGGAAAATTTTATAGAATTTTATCTCGTATATCCATAGAGACTAGAGTGTCCAAATTTTAAATATAGACTCCTGTGTATTTTATAAAATAATAAAAAAAAAGGTATTATCTTTGCTATCGACTGAAGGCCTTATCGATTATTTATTCACACTTTTATCCCGTACATCTATAGAGACTATAGTGTCCAAATTTCAATTGTAGGTTCCTTTGTATTTTAAAAAATTTCGATTACATTATATTTTGGTTACCGGCTTATGTATGTGTGCGTAGGTGAATGTTTTGTTTATTGTGCATGTGGAAAAGAAGCGTAGTATTATTGGATGATCAGATATACAAAGTTCAGCCTCGACTACAGCACGCTTCAGGCTATGCCCATTGAAAATTTTGTTTTAATTTGATTTTTTCCATAGAATAAAGTGAAAGAGGGCCCTAAAATAATTTGTTGCCTTCGCACACTCCGAGTTCACTCTACGGCATGTTCACTGTACACGCTTGCCAGCTCATTTGTATGTATGTATTCGTGTATCCTCGTGTGCCGTAACCTCGCCTGTTGCCTTGAGGGCTTTCAGCTTCAGTTTCAACAGCTGCTGTTGCCGTGCTAGGATCGAGCAACGGTATTTGCATGCAGCAGCAGCAGCAGTGGCAGCGGCAGCAGCAGCAGTGGCAGCGGCTGCGGCAGCAACAGGCAAACTGAGTTAATTTCGCTTCGCGTGCGCTTTTCAATTTGTTGGCCCCATTTGGTGCACTAAAAACACACAATTGCTAAAGTCACTTAAGAACCGTGTACAGTCTATAGCAATACATTAGCAACAATTATAGAGAATGTGGCATGCTTCAAAATTGTTGCACTTCTGTGCACCTCAACACGATCTATTTTAGCAACTTCTCATTTAGTAAGATATACAGAAATACTACAATCCGACTAGGATGGAGAGCTGACAACCTCAAAAGCGTTTCTTCTATGCATATCCATTGTTAATTGGAAGAGCTTAAGCAGGAAATACCCGTAGCTCTGTCCATGCCTGACCTGACTTCCGAAAGACGCGTGACCAGATCAGAACCGCGAGCAGACATGAGCTGGATATAGACGTAGCTCTCTGGCATTTCCAATCAGATTGCGTTTTTTTTTCTATGCACACGTGCGAGCATTTCGATTTTGCAATGCTGTCAAGTTGTGAAAATTTCATTTTTCAAGCATTTTCACCGCAACATTGCGGCTATGACAGCTGTAAGCTGTGGGCACCGACTGCAGTGGCCTGCCTTGAGTTGTAATTTGAATTTCAAGTACACGCCTGTCAGTGCAGCTCCCATGCCACGCCTCGTTTGATTTCTATGCGTCACGCACAGCCCTGGACGTTTGGGGGGCATGGCCGCTATGCTTGATTTCCTTCTATGCTTTTTTTTTATGTACAATGAAACTCGAACGGAAGTGTAAATTGAGCACTTGAAGCCTGCTGCCTGCTGCCTGCTCCCGCTGCCTGCTCCCGCTGCCTGCTGTCTGCTGTCTGCCAGCCGCACAGCTGCCATCCGGTGCGCATGCTGTGCGTGTCTTTTGCGGTTGGGCGTTATGCATAAAATGTGCTTTACTATACATACATACATATATATACTATACATACTATACATACGGTATGTATGTTTGTGTGTATGTGCTCGTTGTTTGGTACTTGTAGTTAATTCTGCGTAAAGCCCCAATTCGCATATTCAGTCAGCTGGGATTGCGCCTCGCAGTATGCTACACGTTTTCGCTTTGACACAAACATATGCTGCCAGCCGCCATGTGCTGGTCGCTGTGCATGCGTATGCCTATGTGCGTGTGTGTGTGTGTATGGGGAGTGTTAATGTGGCTTTTCAACTCCCTTGCCAGCAGTTCAGTCAGTTGCAATAAATAATTTCGCGTTTCAACTGGTATACAAAAAATACATGCACACATATACTTATACAACAAAATAAATAAATAAATTAATAATAATAATAAGAGCATTATTAAAATATAATTAATCTGTCAGCGAGTTGGCGGCAAGGCTCAGCGAGCGGCCGCAGCTAGTAATTATGATTAGACGAAGGACGCAGGATGCCATGCGGCGCTGGGTCCTTGACAGCACGCGTTGGCGATGCCATGGCCAAGCCATGGCAAGCGCACACACATACTTGCATAGCTGCATGCATATGTATGTATGCGTGTGACTGATAAAACAGTATATCGCATTTTAGCTAATCACACGCACTCAATACATATGCATAAATGTACATAGACAGCGAGCGGGAGTGCGAGGACTGACGCAGTCAAAGTTAATTAAATTATAACTAAAGCTTTTGTCGACACATACGCCACAGTTGGCGTTTTCAATAGTTGTTCTTGTTGTTGTTGTCGTTGTAATGCTTAGCACTACTAACTGTTGCGCGCCGCTTGTTGCCTTATCAGACAGCAACACAAGTAACAACAATGTGGCCAGCTTTTGTTTATGACGCGCACATTACACACTCACACAGACACATATTTCACAATCGCTTTGTTTTAGCTATTGCTTAACTTCCACACACACACACACACGCACACACACACACACACAAATAACAACAGGCGCCCAATTGTTGCATTTGGTATTTCTGAGTAGACTTTTGAGCGCAAATTACTTACTTGGCACGCAGGGCCAGCTGCCTGTCGCTGGGGCAGACAAACTTATTGGCCGTATTATTGCGATTCGCGAAATCCATTTCACATATTATATAGATAATGCAACATTATGCTTGTCACCCACGTATACACGAAAAATATTGTTTTCAAATAAAATACCAAAAAACACAAAAAAAAAAAATGAAGCAGCTTGCACACTTGTTTATTCCGGCTTAGTAATTTCAAATTTTGTTTGCCGGATGCAGACAAATAAACAATCTACACAAGAACAACAACAGCAAAAAAAACTGTAAGAATCTTGCTTGAAACACGTCTTAATTCGCACGCAGCTGGTGCGCGTCTATGCCAATGTAAGTTCTGCTGCAGCAGCCACAGGCCCACCACAGCTACAGTCGCTGAATTGACCCATTCGCAAGTCGCAACGGCCGATAGCGATGGGCCGAGTGCTGTAAATACTATCGACAAGCGTGCTAAACATCGATTACAAACAGCATGAAATCAACTAAAAGAAGGATAAATAATGAGTGGTAAATAATTAATTGAATCAACGAAACAATAGCACAGTAACAAAAATATGTTGTAACTTAATTTATTTTTTAAATTGTTGCTACTTTTATATATGAAGAAATATTGAAGTGCACAAATATTTGCTTAACGTAAATAGCGTAATTTCATTTGAGTACATTCAATTGCACTGTCAAGGTAAACGGTCGTGTAACGAGCGCCTATAATATGTGCGATCGATAACATATCGCATGCACACGATAGTTGCTGTAGCGGCTCGTTTTTGCTCAGTCTTTGTTCAGTGTCAGCGCCAATAGAAACACCCGCCACATGCAAAAAGCGAAATGCTGTTATGTTGTGGGTCGAATAGGATAGATGGGGTTGTTTGGGGCGCAGTCACAGAACTGCTTCAGTTTCATTCCCCAGCTTCGCATACTTGCACGCGCCGACTGAAAGCAAAGCTCGCTTGGGGAGCAACACTTGAGCCACGACCCCTCTCGCACCTACATTCATGCTCACAGCCTGCCTTCTTTGCACTCGTACTCCCTCACGCATACACACGCATAGACAGCATAGCCGTTTCCGGCTGGTCTCTGAACATACCACATAATTTCATTGCATGCTTTTGTGCGCCGACAAAAATTCCAACTTTTTAGCGGTCTTTTTTTTTTTCGTTCATTCGTTTAAATTTTGCGGCTGGGCGAGGCATTAGGTATGAAGCTTCAGTTAGTTTAGCGACATGGCTCGTTTATAGCTGGTTGTTTCTGTGTAGCTTGTCAACGCTTGCCTTGCTAAACACGTAGCGCCTGCGGCCGCTGTCAAAGCAGCTTCTCTTTGGGTGTGGCCAGTGCGCGCCTCCTGTGCATTCAACTGAAATTCATGAACACCCAGCCCCGGCACCCACCTTCGCAGGAAACTATAAGCCAGCCTGTGGCATTTGCAATCTGTCGTCTGACGCACACAGTTTGGGTATATGCGGCGTTGCGTTATGCCTTGACAGATGAGTTTCTGTACATTTTAAATAAATGCTGACAGTTAAATGAAAATACTTTATGTACGTGCCAATTTTTTGGACACTGACATTTAGCACGTCCTGTCCCATGTCCTTTCGCCACCGGCTCATTGTTGACATTGCACTTCATTTTGCTGTCTGGCTTGTTAGTCCCCTTAGTTGTTGTTTTTGTTGTCTTTTGAATTGGGCATGCGAAGCGCGTTTCGCATTCGCCTCGCAATCCTTAGCATAAGCGTAACGACAAGTGGACGCCAGCGTCTTACTGTAAGCCAGAAGCAATTGTCCTTCAGAGCTCTCTGCACGATATGGCTGTCTGCTCTCTCAGTTGGTCTAGTTGCCTGCGCTCAGAGTAAAGCTTTTTATTAGCACGCTGCTAAGTGGATTTAAGCTTGAAATGTGATTTATTGCCTCATCTTTAGGCTGTCTAGTAAAGTTAAGCAGGACAGCTGTGGTATATGTGTTTTTAATTCTACTTTGATCTCAGCTTTTATCAAATATTTTCAGTCGAGTCATGTTATGAGTCAAGTCATATAGTCACGCGACTTATATCATTAGCCGATTCATATCACAAGTCGAGTCAAGTTATTTGATGAGTCCAGTATGCCATCAGTAGAATCATGGGTCGAATCGGAATATGGCTCGTGTTATGACTCAAACCATGTTGTGAGTGGAGTCATATCATGTGTCGAGATGAGTTTAGTATGTCATTAATAGAATCATATGAGTCGCATCAGGATACGGCTCGTCAAATATATCACGAATCGAGTCATATCATGTGTCGAATCAGTTCATTTTTTGAGTCGAGTCGTCATATCATGAGCCTTGAAACGAATCATATGACTCGAGCTATAATATGGTTGGAGTCACATCATGGGTCATCAATTGAATCCTATTATGAATCGAATCATATCTTGAGTCGAGTCACATAACCAGTCGAGCCACATCCTCTGTCGAGTCTCTTCTTGTTGAGAACATGAACTTGCTCCACAGTGATTAAATTATAACTGTAAACCAACCCCACAGCAGGCCCCCAACTCGTAAAATCCACCCAAACGCATATTTGTTGTAGTCTTTTGGGTCATTCATCATTGGGCTTAGACAAACAAATCCCCTAGACCAACAGAAATATTAAATGTTTACTTTTCATATTCGTAATTTTGTGTTTTATTTTATTTTGTTTTTGTTTTTCTTTATTTTTATTTTTCTTTTGTTGCTTTTTTTTTCTTTTTTATGTTCAGCATTTAGGTGTTTGTTTTATTTTATTTTTCAGTTTTTGTTTTTTTCTATTTTGTTCCGAAATGTCTTTATGTTTATCTTGAAGCTAAAATTCTACACAACAATTAGCATTTTGTTATTGCAACGCACGAATTGTGAAAAAATATATCTAAACAAGGGCATACAAATGGGCTGAAATATTTTATACTATTGAAATACATGCACTTAAATTTGTTGCGTTGTGTTCAGTTGTTTAGTTACTAGCTTGGGTTTGCTTTTCTATGCTTTGCTTTTCTTTGTTTTACATCTCTCTCTCTTTCTCTCTCTCTCTCTCTTACTTCTTTCTAATTACTCTCGCATTTGAAGGATTCTCTTTCGCTTTTATTTTTCTTTTGTTTTGCTTCTTGAACTAGTCTAGTCTAGGGTATCAACTAGGGCGTTTCCATACTATTGCCGTCTCTTTCACGCCTTTATACAAAATATACTTGTACACATTATAATTTAGTTTGGTTTACGGTTTCACTCTCGGAATTCCACTTGGTAAATTCTCAATGCTCTAACTTGAGAGACAGCATGCCTAAGTTTTTACACAAAATGGAGTTCAGAAAGTTCCCTTGGAATTTGACTAAGAAAAAAAAACTGATAAAAAAAAAAAAAAACAATAATAATATCCACTCGACCGTAGGTCACAGAGCAGAGGTACAAATTATTAACGAAGAATTTTGCATAGGTGGCAAAGGAGCCTTCAAATTAGTAAGATGGGGACTGACTGTTCGCAGTCACGCCTAATCGCGCAGTGCCCTCTGTTTGGCATGCTTCTTCTGGCTGCCGCTGCCGATGACTGTGGTAGCAGCCACAGCTGGCGGCAGGTGGCGCGACTTCTTGTGCAGCCGCTTGTGATAGCTCTGGGCGAGTGAGTTGACAATGGAGACGACAAAATAGCACACCATGCCAATGACAAAGGTCTCAAACACTTTGGACAAGAGATTCGCGGAATCAGCGCTATTGCCGACGCTGCCGCCGGCTGTGTTATTGCGGCTACGTTGCTGCCTGTGCAAGCGCTGCTTCTGATTCTCGAGGAACGCCTTGAAGGGCTGTTGCAGCTTGCGCCCAAATATCGGCACCGTGGCAATCAGATCGACAGCGCGTTCGATGAGCGTCTCATTAAAAGCAATAATCACAAATATCTTCTGTATATGCATCTTGATGATGGCCTTGCCAATCAGCGTGGCCCCGAAGAACGTCCAGAATGGCACCAGAAAGTGGCCGCACGTGATCCCAGCCAAATCGAACAGCGGATTGGGAATCTATGAAATTGCACATAATTTGAATAATATCGAAAATAGCTGGAATCATGTTGGACATACGCTTGCACAGGCCAATATACCAAAGAAACCAACGCGCTCGACGACGCGCTCCATGAACAGTTTGCCCCTGTCCATGAGACTGAGGTTCTTCTGATTCCGTTTCGCATTTAACGCCTCGAATTCGGCCAGCTCCTCAGCATCGTCCGGATCATAGCCGGACAAGCGTGCTGCCTTGGCCATAAAGTAGGGCGGCAGCTCACCCAATGCTGTCCCGGCGCCCCAAAGGAACGCCTCCAGACGCACCTTGGACATGATGCTCCAAATATTGGGCATCTTCTTTAAATATGGCTCCTCCGGACAAACGATGCTGCAAAGATTCCAAATATATTGAGATGAGCCAGCGTACAAATGTGAATTCAATATTAATTCGCGAAACTAAAATACCTTTTCTTTACTTCGGAAAACTTAAAATGAAAACTATTTTGTATAGATACAATTAAGGAGTGTTCGACTAGCGCGCAAGCTTTAGTCTACGCTGAGATGCTGCTATATATATTAATATAATACATATGTGAAGAATACATGCATATATGTATTTGCATAGCCTAGTCACAAGGATTATCTCTGTTTGTATATTTAGGATTTGCATACCTGTTTGTTATCTAAGGCAGTTAATATTACTTTGAACTTATATCATTATATATATGAATACATTTAAGAGTAATTCCAATAGTAAGTCTATTTTGATTATATAGATATACATAACTACTTACTCGTCCGGATATGGTGGCTGCGGGAATTCGAGTGAGTTACATTCGTAGCCAGCCAATGTGACACTGGCTATGTGGGGGCCCAAATAGAGTAGAAAAGTGTGCAGGCCGGTGCCCAGGCCCACAGACGAGAGAACGCCCAGTCCGACCCAGTATACAAAGAACCAGGTGTTGCGATGCACCAGCTCAATGATCTGCTGATGCGGGCCATCGATTTTATAAATTACGCTAAATACAAGCCCTAATACTATTAAAACAGCCAGCAGTCCACGTTGTCGCAGCAAACTGAAATCGATGTTGGTGTGCATTAGTTGAAATTTGTTTTCGTTTGGATATACATAATTCGATCAATTGGGAGACTCACCTGCTGCCCCAAGAGCACAGCAGTTCAATCAGTTCAAGTGCACAATATTTGGACGTCTGCAGTGGGCGACGCCAGAGGACGAGCTGAGAGCGTTCCAAGCGCTCTTTCTCCTTCTGCTGCTTATCCTTTTTGCTTTGCTGAGTTTTGCTGCCGTTGCCCCCATTGTTTGGCTTTGTGTGTGCTTGCATTTTGACAGCAGTATTGATGCTGCTGCTGCTGCTGCTGCCACTGCTGCTGCCGGTGCTGCTACTTGTAAATGAGGTGTTGCTGTTGGAGCTACTGCTGCTGTTGCCTTTGGCGCTGCCATTGGGCGTCTGCTGTTTCTTTTGACTCTTGCTGTTCTCGTCCTGTTTGCGCTGGCGTGTGTTACTCGCATGGCTCGCTGACTCCTTTTTGTTGTGTTGTGACATTGAATCAACTTTTTGTGTCCTTGGCCAGCTCCTAAGCGATACAAAGTAAATGGAAAAAGTAAAAAATAAATAAAACAATCGGGCAATAAGTAAATGCTTAGCAACAAAGTTTAATGGCTTTAAAATGCGGCAGTTGCGCTTTAAGTGTTGCCAGACTGTTGCATTTGTTTTTATCCAGTCGTTGCCACATTTCTAGCTAGGCTGATCAGTGATTTCAAACGTGCGTGACAGACAAACTTTACATGATTAACCAGCTCAGTTTTCACGTTTTACTCTTATTATGTTAAAATTGAATTAAATGTTTTAAAAAGCTTCTCTAATTTGTTCACCTTTATTTCAATACAACGACTAGATCGGCTATTATTTTACCGACTGTTGCTAGATTTATCTGGTACAACTTTTTATATTAGTTGGCAACGCAGAAACTATAAATACGCATGTGTGTGTGTGCGCGGGAAAAGCACAACAACAGTAGATTATCATACGATACTTGAGCACCAATAAAACGAATCCACATAGCCCGCTACAAAATGGAACACACACACACCTAAACACACGTATACTCTGAATGTGTGTTTGGGTTCTTTAAAGCAGAACAACAACGAAAACAAGAACCAGCAAGCATGCTGATCGCTAGCAAAGAGTGGACATTAACACACTTATTTTCGCTCTTCATTATGTGACACGCATACACGCATCTCAAAACACGCATGTACACGTACACGTATTTATTTGTCTGTATACAATCAAAGGGTCGTCGTGCACGATTACTTCTTAATCAGCTGTTTGTCTGGGTTTTGTTGTTGCTGTCTGCCTAAATACACACACACATACACACACATGCACCCAAAGGTGCACACATACATATATTTGGTTCTTTAATGTAATGTGGGCAAAAAGTTTGCTTCGCTCGTAAGACCCACAACTGCATAAGTCAGCACGGTTGCATTTGTGCCGTTAGTCGCTGTTGTTCATTTTATATTTTTTGGGGTGGCAAATGGCGTAGAGACGTCGAAACCAATATGCCAATACTAAAATGAACAACAACAACAGGAGCGAAGTCAGGGCAACGGCAACAAAGAATAAATGCGTCACAGAAACAAAGCACTAAACAAAAATCAATTGCATTCGCTGCAATTCTTTGCCATGATAACAACAAAGACATTGACAGCAATAATTATAATACAACTTCATGCATCGGTTATATTGCACTATTTTTTATGAGTTGCGGTTGACAACAGCAGCATTAACAACCATTACAAACACTAATAACACAGGGGGAAAAAAAAGTTTATTAAGCACTTCTTCACTGCGGCCGCTGCGGCGCCTGTTTTGTAATAAGCCGTCGCTTTGTAAACTGACAAAACATCGTTATAAGTTCCACATATTTACCTGATTTCTGTGTAGATGTTCGAATTGTGGGTACGGAACCGAATGTTACTTGGTCAGTGACTTTTTTGAAGTGGAGTATTGTATTTGTCGGACATTACAACAATAACTTAATTTTGAATAATTGTGCAAAGCCTACCTACGCCTGCATAAAAAAACACACGTCTAAACTTCGGTTAAACAACAGACTCTGTTAATGTTGAACTCAGAATGGTTATGTTATTGCCAAAAACATCTGTTAAAGCAGTGCTGTTAGCTAAAATAACATTTCAGCTAAAAATTCAAAGAGCAGGGCTGGAAACACAAATCGGCTCAGGGCTACAATCAATCAAATCAAATTTCGCAGAATAAATCAGAAATATAGAAAGCAAAATTCAAGTACGCAGTATATTTGACCTTAACGGTCATTGTTCTTTCCCACCACACGCCTGGCCGATAAAGACAAAATAACAGCTGATGCAACTGTCAAGGCCATGACGTGTTCAAAAACAATTAGGATGTTTGTTTTTTGTTTTAATATATTTTTATTTATTTAATTAATAGTAGATTAATTACTGTACGCTTAACCAAGAGAGTCCTATTCGTAACCATACACACTAAATATGCACAAAATTTTGTTGTATTATTATTACAGGAAAGAACAAAGGAGCAAAAATATATATATATATAGAAAAGATAAAGGTAGGTAAACGTAAGGGAAGTTAAAGTACCTTACAAAAACATACAAATTGCAGGGTACTCAATATAAAGGCAAAACTCAATGAAATAGTGCCAAGTGAATAAATTGTTAAAGCATAGGTAAATTTGAAATACTAGCGCGTATAGAAAATGTTTATATAAAATAATTTTCACATAACATTTGTCGTTTTCCTCTTACAATTCATTTTTTTCTTGTTTTTTGAAGATCATTTTAATATTTTTTTGTTGTTTATTTGTTTTTAAGTTTTTGTTTCTTTGTTTTATTTAAGTTTTCGTTTTGTTTTTCTTGCATTCAATTTGTTTACCGCCTTAGACCCGCACAATACGTTTAGCTATCGTTCCATTTTTTTGTGTGATTTTTTGCATTTTTTTTTTTTTTCAACTGGATGCTAAACGTAAAATATATATTATATATACATATATATGTATGTTTATATATATATGTATATATACATGTTTTATATAGAATTTCTGTATAGGTTGTTGCCTGCCACTATAAAGAATGCAGTCCTTGTCTACTTCTCCATGCCATAGACGTTCTCATCGGAGTAAGCTATGTACAGGAAATAATCCTCCTCATGATGCTCCTGCAGCCCGAAGAAATGAAACACAAGAGATGAGAGAGAGAAATAGAGATTAGGTAATGATGTGAACTGGAGACAAATTGTCTAGTTTACCTGGTACAGTGAGCCCATTGTTGCTGATGTTGGGGGAATGACGTTATTGACGAAGAAAAAAAGTGCATCCTCGGGACGCAGGTGAATGCGCTTGCGTATAAGGAAATAGAATTGCCCAACGGTCAAATCGGATGGCACCAGATACTTCTTTTTGTCCAAATCTCCAATACGCGCCTTTGGTGCCTTCTCAACAATCACCTGCAAAACAAAATTAAACGAAATTAGAATCCATGATATACAAGATTTTTTACTGTGTAAACTGATCTACTAGAGAGTACCCTGTGCAAAAAATAAGAGAGCTCTGCGAGAAGATGAGAAGAATTGTCTCTCTTTAGTCAATTAGCAGCGGCTGTTAGTCTTGGCAGGAGCTTGAAACAGTTACAGTTACGAAAACAAAATAAACTGCGTCTTCAAGAACGTGAATACGTGACGACATACCGATAAATCAAGCAACACGTATCAATATAAATATACAGATATACTTGTATGCATGTGTGTGTGTGTTTTCGCTGTGTGCACTCATCAACAATTATTTACTAACGGTAATTGCATTTTTTTGTGTAACAAGGCGAACACAAAGGCAACAAAAATGCAACAATTTGGCATTAGCGAATGTTACGAATATGTATGTATTATGTATTTTAACATTGCTGTTAATTTCAGCTTAGCCAAATTAACGAAAGAAGCTGCCCTGGGGTCATGTCACTGCCCGTGTTCAAGGTGAAGGTGGCCCAACTAACTACATACATAGTATATTTCTATTCTATTTACGTATATATCATATGTATTAATGTATGTGCATATGTATGTATGCACGTATAGGTATGTATATAATTATACACCAACCAGCTGGCCTTGCCTGCATTTGGTTTGTCGTCAGATGTTATTAAGCAATTTGTGTTGTGTTGCTTGCCAAAATACTAAGGCAAGCAAAGCACCTAAAGCTGTTGAATAATATTAAAATGGAAAACAAAAATAAAGGAAAAGAAATAAGCAATAAATTGTAAACGACGCGTGTGAGGGCGAAAGGAGAACAGAGAGCCCCTGAAATGTGGATGAGGGAGCCGAACTGTATGATAATACAAGGCGGAGGGATAAAGCGAGTGAGAGAGTAAAAGCTTTCAGAAAGTTGAGTATGTGTTTACTCTAACAAAAAGAATTGCATATGGTGAAATAGACAAACAAACAAAGAGAGCAAATCGCTATGACTAATTATGGACTCAATGCAAGCAGAAAAACAAAACAACAAATTTTGAAATTAGCCAAGTTCTAGAAAACAGCGTCTGTGTGTCTTTACTTCTGTTTTTGATTTTTTTGTTCTTTTGTTTATGCGCAGTTTTAAAGCTGTCTGGTCTGATTTTTTGCAAGTTAACAAACAAAAACAAAAATACACTTTTATGTGAAATCAAAAACACGATAGGCTCGTTGGCCGTGTGCTTTGACACAGGGGCTGACGCTGTTTATTTGTGTGTGTGAGTATTTGTGTTTGTGTGGGTAGGGTGAAGGGGGAATCGAAAAAAAAAACCAGCCAACTGAAAAACATCACAACAGCTGAGCAAGCGAGTCAACTAGCAGCTCGTTCTCCCGCACATACACATACACATACATACACACACACATACACGGCCTGTGAACAAAGCGTTTGTGTGTGTACGTTTGCACATGAATTTGTTTGATTTTCACTTGAGATTTGGCAAGTGTCGACTATGACAAGTGAATTCATTTTTATGCAGTATATACGGAAAAACTATTGTTGCTCGCAAAACGCACAGAAATGGGTATAAAAATAATAACAATTACTTCTACGGACGATATGCGCATTATTGATTTTCCCTGCTGAGAGTATGCGTGTGTGTGCAGCAATAACAACACACAATCAAATAGAACGACGCAAAACAATACATACAAGCAAAGAGCTCGCACATACATACATATATATATACACACACACATAACATACAATGAACACACACATATTTAGAACTAAATAAAAAAAATATAGATATTTTGTACTTACGGGCACACGGTCTGGATATTTGCGTCTAATCTTGTCGCCTTCGGCGCGACGCTTCTCAAATGCATGCTCCTCTTTATATTGGAACTTCATGATTGTACTTGTTAAAAAATTGTATAAGAAACGCAGTTTTCACTTTACTCTTTACACTAACAACAAAAAATCTAGCAGTCGCTCTCGTTTGTCGTTCACTTATGTTGGCTGCGCACTTCAGTATGACCAATCTAAATGTAATCAAGAAGGCCAAAAATGATTCAAATGCTAAATTTAACGTTCAGTGTGGCTGTAGATTTTTAATGTCAAATTACTGTGCAAATACTAACAAAATACTAAAATATTTCTTGTGAAGTGTCATTCACCAAAATATTAAACAGTGCGTCAAATCAGTGAAGAAAATCAACAATCGGTCCGGAAATCGATAAGTTTTACACATCTCGAACATTTGTTCTTTTCCTCCGTGGTTTTCGACTAGTAAGATGGCTCCTACTGTAAGTGCTCGCGAAAATCTTAAAAACGTTGCGCCATCATAAGTAATTTAAAGTAAATAAGTATATAATGTTAATGCCAAAGATGTGTTTTGTGCACACGCAATAATATTTCTCTATTAACACTTATGATGGTGTAAATAAACTTCTGAACTTATGTAAAATGTATAATACAAATAATATATGCATGTCTACAGGCCAAGACCAACAAGGGTGATACCAAGGCTGCCAAGCCGGCTGAGAAGAAGGCTGCTCCAGCCGCAGCCAAGGGCAAGGTTGAGAAACCAAAAGCCACTGAGGCTGCCAAGCCAGCGGCGGCTGCTGCTAAGAACGTAAAGAAGGCGCCGGAAGCCGCTAAGGACGTGAAAGCGGCCGCAGCAGCTAAGCCCGCTGCCGCTGCTAAGCCAGCCGCTGCCAAGCCCGCTCCTGCTAAGGATGCCGCCAAGAAGGCGCCAGCTCCCGCTGCTGCTGCGCCCAAGAAGGACGCCAAGGCGGCGCCCGCTGCTACCAAGAAGGCAGCCGCCGCCCCAGCATCTGCGCCACCAGCGAAGAAGGCAGCTCCTGCTGTCGCAAAGGCTGCCCCAGCAGCAGCTCCTGCTGCGGCCGCCCCAGCTGTGGCCGCTGCAGCCAAGCCCGTTGCTAAGCCGGCTGCTGCCAAGCCCAAGCCTAAGGCTGCCACACCCGCAGCCCCCAGCAAGGTTGTCAAGAAGAGCGTGCTGCGCGGTAAGGGCCAGAAGAAGAAGAAGGTCTCGCTGCGTTTCACCATCGACTGCACCAACATTGCCGAGGATCACATCATGGATGTGGCCGATTTCGTAAGTACCCCTCTCGTCGACGTGATAAACTCCAACTACCCAATCACCATGGAGCTGGTGAACATGATCTCATTTGACAATTGGCAACGCAGCGACGCCTGTCATACCATACCAAGCTTTCCATTGCCGCTAATTGCCCGAGGCACTGGATAAAAAGTGTGGTTATAGTAAACTATTCCACTAGCGATTAAACTGCAGTTGGCCCTGAATGCCAACTACGGTTAACAACTTCTGGAACACTTCGTATTTGAATCTTCTAATTGATAATTCACTTATCAATGATCGATGATCTCCAGAATGGCTTTTGTTATTCATTTCTTCACTTGTTAAAACCTTTTCTGACAAAGGGGCTCTGGACACTGCACAACGGGGTAGCCACTGATCGCCAGTACCGGGTCTGGCCAGTTGGTGCAACCGTCTGTGAACAGCGTCAAGTCGTGCTATGTGTACCGCCACGTGGTGGGCCCTGGGTTGTACGTGCCACATCCGTGTTACGTCGAGCCGAAATTCATAGTGCGCCCTGCTAATGGCGTGCGCAACAAACTGACTGTGAATTATCCGATTCCAAAAGTTTGTTTTCTGCCACGCTGCAGGTTTCTCCACGAAGCAAAAATCATATAGAAATGTTTAAAGCCAATTCTGAGGGAGAAACCTCCTCACATTTAAGTTAAGGCTCGCTGGCCTTTTCCCAATTTAGCAGGGTGCAAAGCCAAAGTCAAGCAGCGCCCATTCGGAACAGGTAATACAGAGTTAGCTAATGCTCCAATAATAATATAAGATCTATATATACATATATATGTACAGCTGCAGTGAAAAAATAGTAAAAATTGTGTTGAATACTTAAAATAACTTAGATATCATTTACCTTTTTATTATCCAATTATTTGAGCTCATTTAAACGACTATTTTTTATGACCGCAGCAGTATATATATATGTATATATCTATATTCCTTCATGATATATTTAGGCCACGCCGATTTGCCGTCAGAGAGTGAAATCCCTTGGGAGAGTCGCTCTGATGGCAGTGTACTCAGTGGCATATTAAAAAATTGGTCACTCTTCTTTATTTGGGTCTTTTGCTCGCATTCCATTGACTTTTGGCCTTAACAAAGAAAGAGACAGCACTAATATGCGTATGCATCTATTGCTTTCACACATGTGCTTGTGCCACTGTTCTAATCGATGTTGACTTTCGTTTGGGTTCCCGCAGGAGAAGTACGTGAAGGCGCGCCTCAAGGTGAACGGCAAGGTGAACAACCTGGGCAACAATGTCACCTTCGAGCGGTCCAAGATGAAGCTCCATGTTAGCTCCGATGTGCACTTCTCCAAGGCCTACCTCAAGTACTTGACCAAGAAGTACCTGAAGAAGAACAGCCTGCGGGATTGGATCCGTGTGGTTGCCAACGATAAGGACTCGTACGAGCTGCGCTACTTCAGAATCAGCTCCAACGATGATGAGGATGATGACGCGGAGTAAAGATAATGATGATGATTAAACAACAAACAACAAAAACCATCAAATTTTTTACAAGCACTGTTTTTAAAAGCTGGAAAAGCAATTGTGGTTTACCCAATTAACTAAAAAAGGAAAATAAAGTTGTGTAAACTTTAATCCAATCGTTTTATCTTTTATTATTTGTTTTCATGTTCGGTAGTCCTAGACTTCGATTAGTTAATTAGTAACACTCATTAAGCTATTCAGACTGAGTAGAATTATTTTATGTTATCTCCATAAAAGTTGCGGAACTTCAAGGCAGTCTTCGAATGACTCATATGGGTAATACAGTAGAATCCGCTTATAATGTTGTTATATCCAGAAGACGCTATAACCGTGTAAGCTTCCTCTTATAAGTTTGTCTAGGTACCAGAACGGGCGCCATAAGCGGTCGTTATAATTAGATTCTACTGCATCTATTCTCGATCAGCATCCATAACTCTATGTAAATGGGCCTTAACGTATCCTCTGCGCATGATAGCCCGGGCCCGGTCCCAGAACAGTTGGGCTGAAAAATATTTGCTCTAAAGCTTCATTTTATTAATATTTAAATCCTTACTTCATACTTCATCAGGAACCTCTGTTTGTACTCGTTCACGGGGTGGAAGCGGATGTTTTTGGCTTTCTGCCAGTTTCCGTCCGTATGAACGCGAATCAAATGCATATAGAAACATATAGTCGTTGGCAGCCTCATCTTATAAGGGGTTAAGAGTTTTTCCCTATGTAAATTAGAGGCTTGGCAAATCGGTAAATACTAGTTTTGATAACTACATAGGATGACAAAAGAGAAACTTGGATGGATAAAAAAGTATATACATATATACATATGTATATCACATATACGTTAATCAGATCCCGCGTGAGCAAGATCACGAACCCTACAATACATAGACTGAACAAGTGGTATGGCTAGTGGTAAGATCCTCTAAGCATCATTGACTACATCCGTACACTGCGGGTGTGAATTTATATTCACAAATATATGTATACAGGAGTACTATGAATATGAATGCAATTGTATGAGTATAAATATTGATCAAAATCTGGAAATTGATATCATCATTAGTTACAGGTAAATTCGAGTAGCTTTACCTAGGATCTGGTTGGTTTCACTGAAGTAATATAATATGTACGAACCGAAAATACATACATATGTGTTTATATATATAATGCATATGTTTCTACATTTCATTTTCCACAGAGACACATTCGAAATATGGGAAACTGTCATAATTGTGTAATTACGTTAATGGAGCCAAACAGATTCTAAGTATTTCAAGTCGCAATTACCTGGAAATGAAAAATGATGAAGCACCTAACAGGTGGGTTTGCGTGAATGATTGCATGGGTGGGCAGACTTTTAATTACTAATCGAGTGAAAGTTGTGCAAACTAAAGGCAGATATTTAAAGAGAGAGAAAGAGATAGAGACAGAGAGATCGCGAGAGAAAGAGAGAGCGTTGATTGATAAATCATTGGGTGAAGAAAAAGACCAGCTGGAACCTTGGAGTGCGGCGTGTTGTTAAAGCTTTTTATTGTATCAATTAATCAGAACAACGAAAACTTTTTTACCAATAACAAGAGACATTCATCGTAGGTACATTAAAAAACATAAAAATAAACAGAACAAGGGGTACATTAAATAGTGTGTGTGTGTGTGATTAAAAGCAGCTAGCTAATAGTGCTAACTACATAATAATTAGTTAGAGATTATATAGGAAATACTGTTACGAGGGGTGCGGAGTTAGATCAACATTCGTTTTGTTGTATAAGTAATAACAGTTTTAAGGAGATTCATAGATTCATTCGATCGGAATAACTGCCTCATCAACATCATCATCGTCATCGTCGTCATCTTCATAATAATCTTCTTGGTCAGCATCACATTTGAAGGCCGTCAGGCAGGGTTATCTATAGATAACAAGTTACGAATACTATACGAACAAATACTAGTTAACAATGCATAATAATTGAATACAAAAATACGCTGCTATAAAGCGAGCCATCTCTCTCTATATATATATGTGTGTAATTGGGTGTGGGCGTGGCCGTGGGCTAAATAGGTGCAAAAGCGGACTATTGGAAACATTTGCAGCTAATTCAATTATAATTTGCAGCCTTAGCCAAGTGGAGCAGGAGCCCACCAAGCAGGCCAATAGACATGGCAAAGCTGGAGACTTGCAACTGAGCTCCACCGTTGGTGTTGGAGCGCACGGCTGCCTGGTCGGGTGGCAGCATTGCCGGCGGCGGCTGATTGGTGGCCATTGGTGCCAGCGGCACGGGTTCAGCGCCGGGCGCAGCGGCTGGTGGCGGCGGTGCCGGATAGCAGGCGATTTTCTCGACCTCGATCATCTTGCTGCTGTCTGTCGGATCCGTTTCGTTGATTTTGGTGGGCACACAAATGATGCCGCCCGGTGCCGGCGGTTGTTGCGCTGCGTCAGTGCCATTGGCCATGGGTGCCATAGGTGCCATGGGCGCCATTGGCGGCGCGGACTGTCCATCGGTGGCGTTCATTGGGGCTGCCGGTGCGCCCGCTGCATTGATGACAGTGGTGCCATCGCTGGCATTCACAGGCACGCCATTGTTAATGATTATGATGCGGTCCTGGCCAGCAGCAGCGGCTGGTGCAGCCGCCGGTTGCGAGGAGCTGCCACCAGATGGGGTCAACGCGTGGCCAAGCAGGGCGCCGCCCAAGCCACCAGCCAGAAGACCAGTGCCTGAAACAGTGGATTATGAATCATTCTTACTGTGGATTCACTCGATGCACTTACCGAAGCCCAAGCCAGAGGAAGATTGCTGCGGTGGCTGCGATAACAAAACGGCGCCTGGTGGTAGAGCTGAGCCAGGCTGCACGTATACAGCGCCTGGTGGTGCACCGGCAGCCTGATGATAGCCGCCAGCGGGGTAGCCACCACTTGCTCCATTCATATAGCCGCCATGAGCCGGATAGCCGGCATGAGCTGGATAGCCACCCGCAGCTGGATAACCACCAGCAGCCGGATAGCTGCCAGCAGCCGGATAGCCACCAGCCGCCGGATAGCCACCAGCAGCTGGATAGCCACCAGCAGCTGAATAGCTAGGAGGTGCTCCTGCATGCTGCTGACCATAATTGTTGGGAGTTATGGGCTGATGCACATTGGAGTGTGCACCTCCAGCCGGTGGTCCTTGCGGCACATTCCAGCCAGGCGCAGGCGGTTGGGCATTGGGTGGACGATTCGGTTGAGAATTGTAATTGGAATAGCTCAGTTTAGCGGCGTCTGCGTGCGAGTTGCCACCATTGTTACTGGGATTGCTGTATGATTGGGTCACATGGCCCGAATTGCTGCTGCTGGATGACGTTTTCCGTTGATTGCTGCCTTGGTTACGGCGGGCATCCACAACATCGAAGCCATGCGTCAGCAGCAAAGCAAATAAGGCTACGGCGACTATTGCGCACTTGGAAGCAAAAGCCATCGTTTAACGATTTCTTTTCTTTTTTATATACTATATATATATATATAGTATATATGCTATATATTAGCTGGCAATGCTGGCAACGACAATAACATGTAAATTGGGCAAAATATTAGTATATTAGCTTGCAGGGACAGTCAATCATGCGATCAAATACGAAACGTTAACAATAAAATTCAATATATGTGCATGTTAATTACCAAAACTTGTTTTGCCTGCTCAGTAACGGCTATTGTTGTTCTTGTTGTTGTTGCTGTTTTTTGCTTAACGTTTATTTACACTCAACGATTCCGCGATTTTCACCAGCGCTTCGAGCGTCAAACGAGGTTTACAAATGATGCGAAACTCAACTTGAATAGCGAATCAACAGCGTTATTCAATTTATCGATTCGATACTATGCATTCGCAGTCGGCGTTGCCAGCCGTCGGCAAGAAACTGCGCCAATTATCCGATAGTGCCAGCTGTTTCGATGCACTTTTAACGTGCGAGGCAATTCAAATTGATTTATTTGTAAGCACCTGTTGCTAATATTTAATTAGTGAATGAAAACAATAGTATATTATATTCAAACATAAGTTACGTTATAAATAACACTTTGGCAAAAAAGTGCATTCAAATTCATATATTTCATAATTGATTGCACCATCAATTGATGATAATTGAAGAAATTTATTCAACAACATTTTTGACTTGATTGCATTTTCCGAGTTAGTCGTACGATTTCATATTTAAAATCTTAGTATAGTGCTTTTGGTGCATCTACCGCTAACGTATTGTTATTGTCCCCTGTGGGTGGCAACGTCCGCCCCTTGCGTCATCGATAACATACCGATAATAAACAGACTACAAGCCGATATATCAACAATCCAGCCGGCAACGGCAATAACTTCACATATATTTTTACAATAATTCATATTAAGCCGGAAGTTCATACATTTATAAACGGTTGCGATCAAAAGGCGATTTTTAGTTAATTGTAACTAATTTAATTTAGGCGATAGCGTGCGCAGATCCGGCGCTGAGGGAGAGTAAACGTGGGGGGGTACGTGGCACTGGAGATGATGTTCTGAATAGCTGACAATAAACAATAATTAGTCAATTATAATAATTACGACGTGTAGCATTTGCAGCTATGAGTGCCACGCTACGTTACCGCGGCGATAAAAGCAATTTGTTAGAGTTTGCCAAGAACTTGGATGCCTTCAAAAAGGTGCCGGAGAAATATACGGAGACCACAGAGATTGGGGGCACACGTGAGCAAAATGCATTGATTCCCTCACTCTTGTCAGTCGATTATACTAATAATTATTATTAAATTCTTTACAGTCTCGCTGCTAAGCCGGCTGCTCATTGTGTATCTGGTTTACACGGAGCTGCGCTATTATTGGAATGAGACGGATATTATTTACCAATTTGAGCCAGACATTTCGCTGGATGAGCAGGTGCAGATGCATGTGGATATTACGGTAGCCATGCCGTGCGCCTCGCTTTCTGGCGTCGATCTGATGGACGAGACGCAGCTGGATGTCTTTGCGTACGGCACGCTGCAGCGCGAGGGCGTCTGGTGGCAAATGTCGGACGCGGATCGCCGTCACTTTCAGTCCATGCAGATGACCAATCATTATTTGCGCGAGGAATATCACTCTGTGGCTGATATACTCTTTAAGGACATACTACGCGAACGGTCGCTGCCCAAGGAGAGCGAAGCACAGTCAGACGCTGCGGCACCGCCGCCGCCGGGTGCACTGCAGCAGCTGCAGCAAATTTCTCAGCTGGAGTCCAAGTATGATGCATGCCGGCTGCACGGCACATTGGGCATCAATAAAGTGGCCGGCGTCCTCCATTTAGTGGGCGGTGCGCAGCCGGTCGTTGGCATGTTCGAGGATCACTGGATGATCGAGTTTCGCCGCATGCCAGCAAACTTTACGCATCGCATCAATCGCTTGAGCTTCGGCCAATATTCGCGTCGCATCGTCCAGCCGCTGGAGGGTGACGAGACGATCATACGGGAGGAGGCCACCACGGTACAGTATTTCATCAAGGTGGTGCCGACGGAGATACGGCATACGTTTAGCACCATCAGCACATTCCAATATGCTGTCACCGAGAACGTACGCAAGCTAGGCAAGTGCTGATGCAGTGCATCCCCATGTTCTTCCATCAACTCCATAACTCCATTTACCATTTACAGATGCGGAGCGCAATTCGTACGGCTCGCCGGGCATTTACTTCAAGTACGATTGGTCTGCCTTGAAAATTGTGGTCAGCCACGATCGTGACAATTTGGTGACATTTGTCATACGGCTCTGCTCCATTATATCGGGCATTATAGTCATCTCTGGCGCTGTCAATGCGCTGCTGGTGGCCATCCAGCGGCGACTGCTGCGCACGTTTGCGCCGCAGCTCTATCAGCGCTTACCGGGCGCCACTCCGCCCCCGCCAGCCCCACCGGCGCCAATCAGCAGCGTGCCAATGCCCGCCAACGACCTGCTCAACACGGCCAACCTGATGGCCAATGTGGATATATCCGCCTATCTGCCAACAGCCATGGCGGCCAACAAGTCAGACATCTAGCCGGGCCACACTCGCCCCACTCGCAATCTCCGTTCAAAGCACTCTCAATGAATTCACTCTCTTCTACTAGAATGCCACAAATTTATTGTCTCATAAGATTAAGCAGCAAAAGTGAATTTTACAATTGTACATACTATATATTACTATTAAAAGAAGAACACGCACATACATATATATTTCATAATATATATCGATATATGCGTGTATATGTGTAAATCGTGGTTTACTGCTCGTGCCCCAATATGCCCGTGTCCAGGTTGCTGTAGTGCCGCGCACCCGACCGCCTGTAGCCGAACATGCTCTTCAGTATCTCGAGGGCCGAGTCCACTGTGGTGCGCACATCCTGCGGTGTGCCCAGTTTCGGATTGATCTCCACAATATCCATGCCCTGGACACGCTTGGTGTCGCGCAGCGCCTCCACAATGCTGATGCCCTCGCGCAGCGTTAGCCCGGCCCGGACGGCGGTGCCCGTGCACGGCGCCACATTGCTGTCCAGCGCATCGATGTCGAAGCTCACGTGGATCTTGTTCTGTGTGTCGAGGGCGTCCAGCGTCATCTCAATGACCTTGGGCACGCCCATGCGATCGATCGACTGTTGTCAGAAAAGAAATTCATGCATAATTATCATTTTATTTATATTATGTATGGCTACAGCAAATGTTTTTAATTTTTAAATTATTTTAATAATTTAATTTATTTTTTAAAATTCTTTTATAAATAAATTTGTTTTTTTTTTTTTTTTTTTTTTTTCAATAAAGATAGCCAATAAATTCAAAATTTTCTATTTTCCGTATTTTCTTCCGATTGCTAACTTTTAAAAACTCCTGTTATGTACATTATGTACATATACACATCGATTCATTATAGTTTTATTAGACAAGGGCTCCATAACTATGAAAATGAAATCAAAAGTATTTATTATTGTCTCTCCGTCTGGTTAGTGATATGATGCATACATATTTAGATACATATGTATGTGTAATCGATAGTCGAAACAATAGTAAAATGCTAAACTGTATGTATGTAACTGTAAAGACCTCAAGTATCTATACAAAAAATATTCCAAAGGAAACTACATATAATTTTGGCACTGCAAGCAAGCAAAATAGAAATAGAAATAGAATCTATGTATGCACAAATGAAATCATTTAGCCTCGACTATTTACATACGCCTTTTTTTAAGTATACAATTCTCCCTAGTATTTCTCAATAGTGATTGCCTTAAATGCTAAACTTAATGTATTTAGTAATAACAATAAAAGTCGACTAAATTTAAATTGAAAATTTGGTTTAGTACTAAAATCTCTGTTGAAGTGTACAAGAGGCACAAATGGCATTGATCGAATATTAACCATTAAGAAAATGCTCCAAGGCATCTGATGTTTCGAAGTCCTTCTCTTCAAGAACAACGTCTTCTAAACACAATTTCGTTGCTTTCGTTTCTATTTCTAAAAAGAAGAGAACAAATTAAAATATAATCATATATATGTATGTACATACTTGGAAGCTGTCCACTTTGTTTGTACTCTTCTAAATCACCGCGAAATGCATCATCGAAAACATCTTGACGTTCCTTTTGAAGTTGTCTTAAATGTTGTTCATGTGTTTGAATCTTTTCCTGATGCTTATCAGCAATCTTCTGTCTGTACTGCTCCAGGTCAATCAGTTTCTTTTGCTTGTGTTTGGATAGCTCAAACTGCTGTGCAAGTACGAATTCCTGTAGCTCGCATTCCTCGCATAGATTCTCTAACTTTTCAAGGTCTTGTTCCAGCTCCAGGCCCAATTTCTCCATAGCTCTAATTACTTCTGTACACTCCTTTAATTTGACCACTAATTCTGGTAGAGCCGAGAGACAACTATTTAGTTCATTTATTGTTGCGCGCTTCTCGTTAGCACTCCGCAACACGGCCGTAATTTGAAACGCCACAGTTTCAGCATTTTCAGCATTCTGTTCGTTGGCTGCGTGGATTTGCTGCCAGCTGTCCTCATATTTTGATAGCAAGTTGCAACCCGCGGCCATGTTGAGCTTTGTGGGTACAACGTCTGATAAATAGACGCTGCTACGACTGGAGAAAATGCTTCCGTTCAAGCTCAAGTGCGACGAATCGAGGTCAGTTGCTTTTGGTGTCGCCTCACTTGGCCGGGGGCCGCTCCCGACACGTTGGCGATACTGTTCCTGTAGGCTCTCTGAAATGACAATACCCTCCTGGATTGCATTACTTATTTTCTTTTTTAAGCTACCAAGCATTATATAATAAGCTACGTCTTAGTATTTTAAAAGGCAACTCAGCTGTTAATTAGCGCTGTGGTGTTTTAACACGAAATCAGCTGGTCGAAAAGTGTCAAGAGAGACGAAACTGTCATTTGACAGATCGCTCGTGAGAGCGAAGTCAGATTCATACATATGTATGTACATACATATGTAGATAGTTTGGTAGCGAAGAGAAGTAAAATCTCTTGTCTAATAATCTACAATCAGCTACCACCACTTTTTTGGTTTACTTTGACTACAACTTCCTTCTATAAAGATACTTTATATAAAAACAAAAGCTTTGTGATTAGTGTAGTTGAATATAAATTAGATTAGATTTCTTTAATTTTTTTTTTTTTTAATTAAAAATTTTTACACTAACTTATTAAGAGAGAATGCCGTTTATAGATACAGAATTTTATAAAAAAATACATCCCGAATAATTTTGTACTTAAAAATATCATCTAATCATCAGTCAAATCCACTGTAAGAGCAATATCGGCGGTATATCGTAAATCTGACGAGTGCGTTACCTCCATAGATGATGCGAAGCGTTCTTCTTTTGTCTGCTCCACATTACTCTCAATTATTTCTATATCACTTTCGCTATCGACGATAGTTAGATTTATGCAGCTGGAGTTGTCCGATTCACTTTCGCCATCATAGCGCTCACACCCGTCTGATTGCTCATCTTGGGAACTCACATCGATCGTAAGAATGGCTGGAATTTCATCACATGAAGAAGCTACAGATAGTTCATCAAACTGGATATCCTGTTTGAGCGTTTCATCATCCAACCTTAGCTCCTTAACAATGTCAGTCGACGGCGTGGCGGATGGAAGTTGCCTATTATCGGGTGTTAGATATAGATGTCGACTGTAAGCCATTGCCACTGCTAGAGCTAAATTTTTAGAATTGACAACGTCGGATGTAGGATTTGATAATTTCTCAGGTGATGGGACTGCTAGTTCACTACTAGTGCTTCTTCTATGATGTCTTCGCTTAGATTTCTTCTTGATTTTCCTGTGTTTCTTTTTGTGACCTTTGCTGCGACAGCGGTATTCTCTAGACGAGCTTCTGCTACTGCGTCTTTGTTTGAGATTGTTACTGTGGCAACTTTTACGTCCCCTAGATCCAGCGAGTTCTTCCCTGATGCATCGTTTATAAAAGACATTTCCTTTGCGTCTTTCGTGTCTGTAGTCTAATTCCCGAATTTTTTGTTGACAGTTCGCCCGAGTGCGCTCAACTGACCATTTGTTATGTCGTATCGCACTGTTTATTGTTCGTCCTAGGAACTTTTTGTTTGGTTTACCCAGCGGATTTATTTTGCGCTCTTGTGGCACATGACATACATTGGAATCTTGACGTGGCGATCCGCACATAAGCTCTGCAATTGCTAGACTAAGACAAATTAGGAAAAAACCTAGGTGATGGACAATAAAGATATTTTACTTTGTGAGAGCTGAGTCGTCCATACTCCCTATACTATTTATTTATACACAACAGATGTGTTTTCCCAAAGTAAGCAATAACTGTAAACACTCCATGGTCACCCAAATATTTTACATTAGCCCTAATGCTAATAGCAGTTTAATGTTAATATTCCCCGGCAAAGAAGTGAAGTTATTGACCAATTTTGTGCACTTAGTATTGTTCCAAAATTTACTTTAAGTACTTTTATTGACTTGCTGGCTTCGTACTTAAGTGTCCTGCTCAAGCTATGCTTCTTTTGATCTAACAGCTTTGATGCTGAAAGTGTGACGTCATAGCAGAACTGTTAGCTTACATTAATTGCATTTGCTAACCAAGTTTCGGCACAAACCATGGTCAGTAATTTCGGTAAAAGATGACAAACATAAAACAAATACATACACATATGTATGCATGTATGTACATACATAAATATGTACATATGTATGTATCTTAATCAGAACAACCGCACTCTTTAGATTAATTTTAATTATTTCTGAAACATTATTTTTTTTTATTTTAAGACAATTTATTTATAGTTAATTTTGGTAATGACATGATATGTCAATATCACAGTTTTATCACATTTAGTTGACCATGTTTTATTGTTATTGCCGATTCCCCATCACATTTTTCATCCATTTCACATATTTGCTGACACGCGTATATATGCCTGGAAGGCCTGGGCGGGCACAGCCAATGCCCGTAGACACAACGCCCAGTAAATAATGCTCCTTCGACATCAGTGGGCCACCAGAGTCAGCCTGAGAAGTGTGTAACATAACAACATTTAGTAATCCACTCTTAAGTTGCATACTCACCCAACATGAGTCAATTTGACCATCCTCATATCCTGCGCACATCTGAGTGTCGCTAATGCTATTGGATTTTCCTTGTGCTCGATATGAATGCTCACAGATCTCATTGTTCCATATTTTAACTCTTGCCTTGCGCAAGACATCGGCACGTTCGCCATCTGCCTGGTTCTCTTGAGTCCATCCCCAGCCAGATACTGTTCCGTATTCCGGCACCAAGCTACGATCCTCCTCCTCTGAACTGACACAGCTGGGCTGAATATGTGCCGAAAAGCCCATGGGTTGTACGAGTTCTAGCAGGGCTAATTTTGAAAATTTGGATTGAATCACTCCTTCTATTGACATAAACAAACGGATATTTACCGATATCATGTTGCACATTGTTGCAATCATATTGTGGATGTGGTATAATGCGCTTAAAGTCTACTCGAAAACCCTGGGGCCCGTCGCTGACAGAATTCAGATAATCCCGAATACTATGGACACCTACGACGCCTTGAATCTGCGTGGGTTTCATGATTTTCTGTAGACCATTACAAATACAATGACCAGCGGTAAGTATCCAGCGCTCATGTATAATGGTACCCCCACAAAAGTGGCCACCACGGCGCATTAGACTAACCATGAACGGCATTTCGTTCCGTTCCGCTTCGCTGCCGCCGACGATCTTAGGATTGCGGGCTGTGCAAGGCAGTCCTGTAACTATTGATAAAAAATAACAAAATGATATTATTGAGGAAGTTACTATCATTTTAATATTTTATACTTTTTTTTTGCTATTATTCTTATTATTGTATTTACTTTGATGTATTTCAAAACCTGTTCTGTTTCATTACAGTATTGTTTGATGGAATAGCTTAAAAAGCAACACCGTTTAAAATGTAAATTTAAATTAAAAATGTTAACTATGACATTTATTTAAATTATATGATGTCGATGCACTTACAAGCGATTTGAGCCTGCGCATAATTTACGATATGTATGATTACAAGGAGTTGCGCAAATTTCCACATATCACTACTATTCGAAAAGTGACCGTTACCCATATGCTGGTGCAAACCTAGTCAGCGAACTGTCACAAATATTCTGTGCGCAAATAAATTTATATAGGTTGACAGGCCGACTGAGCTAGTGACTTACTTGCTGCCGTTCTATGCGGATTAGTACTCATTTGACGAGTTTTGTTTTGTTGTTGCTTTTATTTTTGATAAGGAACGGAAGTTTCAACACCTGTTGCCGAGCTTCATGTTTGCTGAAACCGACGCAGTGCGAAGCGACGCTGACGTTGACTTCGACTGCAGCTCGGTGTCACCCAGCATGTGCAGCACGTATTAGCACTTCATATGCTTTATCTGTCTATCTCTTTCTCCGTCTCTCTATCTCTCTCTTCTTTCGTCCCTACTCTCTGTTTCGCTTACACCCACAACATTTTGGGTGCTGCCGAATACAACGAAATGGAAAACGCAAACAAAAGCCAACATCGAATTTGTTTTTGAGTTCGTGCTGCCTTTTTTATGACCCAGTGGAGTTCATGACATTGAACAGTTGACAAATAGTTGAGCTAATATGAGTAAGTGTATTTACTTCAGGTTTACTAAATGTATACATATGAATGTAAAGAAATATTTTATAGAATGGGATATCTCTATTAGCCTTATAATACCTTGAACCTATTGAAAATGGGAACTCAGGGTATAATGGTTTTGTGAAAAATATGTAACAGGCAGAAGGAATCATCGCAGAGCGGGTCGACATTATAATCAATCAGATTGTGTTATAGCTTATATCTCCTACAGCTTAAGAGCTAGAAGCTTCAAACTTGGATAGTTAAGTTACTATTAACCTCCTCTATCGATTTCCCAAATAATATTGTTCCGCCTCTTTGGGAGCGTGGCATATAAAAAATACCCTGTAATTTTGTTAATTTTTGGAGCGGAAGCATCCAAACTTTGCAGCTAGGTTAAGGCTAGCTTGTTCCAAGAGTCCAGTAGGGACGTGACAAATTGAGAAAAACTGAACTTTCTACAGTACTAGAGCTAAACTTAGCTACTAAATTGCTTCAGAGGTGTGAATGAGTATTCTGTAGTTGGTAACGCCCGATTGCAACGTTCTTACTTGTTATACCCTGAGCCCATTGAAAATGGGAAATCAGGGTATAATGGTTTTGTTAAAA
>NW_022046326.1:0-41367 GCF_001654015.2 Drosophila navojoa | reverse complement strand
GAGAGAGAGAGAGAGAGAGAGAGAGAGAGAGAGAGAGAGAGAGAGAGAGAGATGTAGACCGAGACAGATACCGAGAGCAAACACGCACTTTTTACAATTTTGTTTTGCATTAAGGTGGGGTTTACCCGCAGTGAAATTGCAAATCATATTCACTAAGAAACAATAACAATACAATAAAATACAAACATCGACTGATAACCTTTTTCAAAAGTTCGCGCAAGAAAGAGAAAGTAAACGCACTTATCGATACATGCCTTTTATCGAAAGCGCTTAAGAGCGCGCGCGCACATTCAACTATCGCATCTTTCGATAGGTGCTAAATTTTACAGTTATGCAATTACTGTTGTACTACTACTACTACTGCTTGATAAATTTTATGAACAAAACCTTAATTTATTTATTTGCTTTAAAAATTCTTTTTGAATTTCTCGAGTTTCTTACGAGTGTCTTACCAATAAGAGCAGCGCCATTTGGCCAGGCAGCGTAGAAAAACAACAACTGCGACGCCCTCTAGCGTCAGGTAAAAGCTACTTTAAATTGCCAAGCAGTGCAGCACTTAAACATTCATCGAATGCATGATGGGCATTGGCGCGCTTGCACATAAATTTAAATTTGCCTATTTAGTGTACACTGAATTTAAATAAAATTAATGTAATAAAGTGATCAAATCTACTCTTTAATATGTCCTGCAGCCAAGTGTTGTTCAGTCTTTGTTTTCATGCAAAGTTTTCTCATGTGGTCGTCAACTAGCGCAATTAAGAGCATAACGATAGATGATATATTTTCTTGCCGATATTTGTTGCAGTTGGAGCAAGCAGAAGAACTCTAAAATAAAATTTGATTTACTAATTTATTTCGATACGTACGTTAATTCAACTATTCACTCAATTCACATAAATCATCATAATATAATTTTCAAATGCTGCTCATTTTGGCGCCATACATCGATAGTCAGCTTGCGCAGTATCTATCGCACACACATGTTGCGCTTCGACCTGTCTACGCCGCGGCAAACACAAAAACAGTTGTTGTATCGCTTTCGAAGAGGAAGGAGTTTGCGCGCGTTCAGCTGCCGGCATTTGGTTTTTATTTGACTTTGTTTGCATTGTTTTTTACGATTCTCGCGCCGATTCTTGTTTTTTTGTGTGTTTGTGTTTTATGTTTGGCTTTGTGCTGAGTGAAGAGCAAAAACTACTGCAAATGCAAATATTGCAGTGCAGCTAAAACAGTTACGCGAAATACAAAATAACTGCAAAACGCCAAGCAAAGCAAAGCGACAAAATTCTGTTTTCGTGTGTGCGTTTGTTGGTTTTGTTTTATTTTTTTGGTTGATGTGCAAGTGAAAGCGTGTGAAAAATATTCACCTTAACGTTCGACACGCAGCGAGGCCAAAGCCAAAGCTAGCATCAAAACAAAAATCAAAATCAAAGGTCTTGGCTACATATCTGTGGTCTCGCTCTCACTTGAAACACTTCGGCGTATCCTGCGGTCAACCGAAACTTCCGTTATTAACTTCCATACGCTATGCAACCGCAACTGTTGAGCCCGCGCAACAGTTGATCAACAGTTTCAAACAATACACAGAGGTAAGCAATTGGATTGCTATTGGAATTACGTGAAGTCCAATTGGATATGCGTTAATTGGAATGGACAAGAAATCTATTGATAAGCGTAAATTGAGTGAGATGCGCCTATGCAATGCCAATTGGAGTTGCTTCCGTTTGAATTAGATTTGCTATGGAAAATGAGTTAGGGAATTTGATCTGTTGATTGTTATGAGCTGAGAGATGACAATAGATACAAATGTTAACCGGCTTTGCGCGTTAGTTAAAACATTATTATTATCGCCAGATGATCTATGAGGTGATTCAAATATCACTCATCAATCGCTACATCAGCTTGATCTTCAGAACATGCACTCTTATAAGGCTTTACTCGCTGCACTTCACCAACCTCATGTAGATCGCTCGGTAAACAGCCAAGTTTCCATGGTTAGTTAGCTGGTTTCAGTTTTTGGCACCGTGAAACCTTGGCAAACTGTGCTCTTTAGCCATTTACAGTTATTGATTTTTGGTTCTTGGTGCATTTTCGGATCACACATCAATCAACATGAGATATTTTGATTTCATGGCCTTTGCTGTTTTTTCTCTTTTTGTTTGATTTTTTCTCATTTCTGTAATCGAGTCAATTTTCTTGTTGTTGTTCGGCTTCGTTCGACATCTTCTTTGGGCTTTCGGGGTCATCAACTCTTAATGTCTCGCAATTTTTACCAAAAAAAAAAAAACCCCTCTTCGACGTTGTTGTTGTTGTTGTTGCAAAGCCATGTACGATATGCCAATTGCGTAAAAGATAAAACCGAAGCACAAGTCGTACAGATCTGTCTTAATACCATTTCGTATGTACGTGCATTCGCTCGCACAATAATCAAATTCATGTCGCTTCACATGAGCACATAGACATTGAATGAAGATTTACTTTGAAGTTCTCTTACAAAATCGATAAATATCGATATACCGTCTCTACTTTGTTGTGAATAAAATTTGCAAGTGCGTATTTATGACTTTACAGGGTATGTGGCAGTCGCACATGCTCGGTACTGTATTTGAAATGAAATTTGTCTGGCTGGACTTGATTTTTATGGCTTCGGCGTTTCGATGCGTCTTAGATGCGTTTTCGGTCAAGTGAAATTCGAAATTCGATGCATTTGCATAATCGCCGCGCGCCCCGGGCAGAGAGACAAGAAGCGACAGCGTCTCATAACCTCAATCGGGGAGGCAGCCATGCCCGCCAGACTCTACAGACTCAGCAAGCCCGTCAGGCCCACACAGGCCTAGCCACCAGTCCAGTCTCTACTTCCAGTCTCCGCTTCCAGTCTTCAGTAAATTGCAGTGCGTGTAATTTGTTGTCCCCAATTGCGTAAAATTTACGCAGCGGCTGTCGCCCCAACGATTTTCACCTGCCTTGCAGCAGCCACACCTGCCCGCCCGCCCCTCCTCGTGGCCCCCTTCACCTGTTGCTTGTGAAACTGCCGTTAAATGCGTATGCACCAAAAGTTTTTGTTAATTAAGCTGAAACGTCGCTCGAATCGAACTACTGCTCGCTCATATGACGCAAATGGAGTATATCCAGAGTACTGAAAATATCGGAACTGATCGAGAGAGCGTAGAAAATGAGGTATATAACAGACACATCTTATATGTATATCGTAGCATCAATGAAAGTCGACATCTGCATTTGTATTCTTCATATGGCTGCAGAAGTACATATTAGAGCTACTGTATCAAGTGTTCTCTGTGTGTAATTCTTAGCTATATAAATCTGAAATTGAATTATCTTACTGTTGCGTTCTTAGAATCTCGAAAACATATGCCTTAGAAAGTAGTAGACTCCATCGTAATCGTTGTTTCTCGAATACTTTTTGCGCTAACGAGCAATTATTTCACTCCTTGGGTAACTACTCAAATTCAAATATCTCGAAAATTATAAAAACTACCATTATCGAATTTGGTATGCACAAGATTCTGAGACATAAATGGATGAAATATAAATCGGTGTCTTTTTAACCTTCCCGAATCTCTTGATATTTCAAGTAGAGTGCTCGGATCTCTAGTGCTCAGTTCGATGTGCACGCCTCTGAAGTATCAAAGAAAACAGAATATTTTGCTTTTTCTGATAATCGTTATAATTGAATTCGAGCCTTGGCTCAACAGTCCCTTAGTATGGGTACAGCTATCAAAGATAACAGAATATTTTGCTTTTTCTGATAATCGTTATAATTGAATCTGAGCCTTGGCTCAACAGTCCCTTAGAATGGGTACAGCTTAACACCTCTTGCGCTTTCGGTATCTGGCTATGCGGATGAGTTGAGTGTCGATCTCCGATTCGGTCAGGATATGGAATTTGGGATTCGACTGGGTGACCATTGCCATTTCAAAGTCCTTCGACTCTAGAGTCTTGTCGAGAGCGAAGGCCAGAGTTTTAATGGCCAGCTTGGCTGTCTCCACCTCGTTCATATTGTACTCGTACATGCTATCCACGTAGTAATTGCCCCGCCGCATTGAGCTGCCGAAGACGCAGGCGTGATAGCCAATGGGAGCGGCCGAGGGATCTGTGTTATAGATCAGTGGACCGCGCTGCAAGTCGCACGAGATCAGGGTCATGGAACAGGCCAGCGGACGTATGGTTACGTTCTGAGTGTACACCTGACTGATGTCCGCCATGCGCTGGCACATCACGTCGGCGGGCATAGAAATTGCGGACCTCTTCCGGAACACGCTTTCCTCCAGGTGGGCCCTGTACACTTGCGCTTTGCAATCGGCCTGGCGTCCGATCACCGCACATCCCAATACATCCGAGAGGCGGAAAATGCGAGTTGCAGTCTCTGGTACGGCGAAGGTTGATAGCGGCTTCCGCTGCACGACCATCACAACACTGTCGGCGCCCGCTATGGCGACCACTGTGCGATTATCCCTGTTGACTGCCTTGGCTGCGAACTCCATCTGGTACAGACGCCCCGCTGGCGAAAATATGGTGATGCGTCGATCCAAAGTGCATTGCGTCATGGCTTTCGATCTTTGTGAATGTGCTAAAATACAAAATATAAACCTAGATATATATCTGTATAAAAATATATATTTTTTGTTTTGTATATGCTTGTATCGAGATATATATACTGAATGACTGAGCTCCCTGAACAGCTCTCCCTAGGCTAAGGCAGAGCTGCTTGACGTTGTAATCAGAGGGCTCTTTGCTGTCTACATTCGCAGTCTGTATTCGATACCTCTTGATAGAATACGCAAAGCTCACTATTTGGTTCACATATATCTTTATCTCATGCTAGTCTAATGTGGTATTATCGTATCCGATTAAAGTCCTGTAAGTGACTTCAGCTTGAAGATGTTCAGCTGACGCGTTCAATTGTTGTCGCTAATTGTCATTGTTGTTGTCGTATTATATCATTAGGCATTTGTCATTAGCCACCAGTCATTCGTCGTTACGCATTAGCTCTGTGAGTCTATTAACTAACTGTTCTCGTTCCATTTAAGCACTTAAGGCGGAGAGTAGCCGAGCGAAGAGCTCCGGGGCTGCGAAGCTACGAGGCTACGGAATTACAAAGTATGTTAATTTAGCAATTGTTCAGCGCAAATTGTGTGGAGAAGTCTGAAAAGACTTTGACCCATTAAGAGAGGAGCATAATGCTAAATAGGGAGAGAGACACAGAGAGAGAGAGATAGAGAGAGGGTGAGAGCAAAGTGGATTGAAAGTTGGAAAAAGGGAAATCGAGTATATGGGGAAAAGAATATAAGAAGAATAAAAGGTAGAGAGGCACCGAGGGAGAGTTGGGGGAGGCGTTGAGCGAGATAGAGATGAGAGGGAAAAACAAGCAAAGACAGATAGATCACAGAGAGACGGAGGAGCAGGACAAAGAAGGCACGAGGAAGAGAGCAAGCTATATGCAACCGGCGTAAAGGGAGGTAGGTAAATAGAGGGATTAAGAGATTAATCAAGCTACAGTTGCATTCCACGAGCGACTACTGTAGTGGAGAGTAGTCATGGGCAAAGTGATTACGGCTCGGCATGCGGGAAAATCAGTTCCAAAGCAATTCAAACTCAAAATCCATTTCAATCCGTTTACAAATGGTCTGTGAAAGAGTAGGGCAAGCAGAGATGGAGGTGGGGGTGGAATGAGACTAGCTGGCCATCTAGTTGGGGGCAGTTGGAGCATCAAGTGCATAAATAGCTGCAGCAATTAAAGCTCCAACGGCAGCAACAATGTAATTTTGTGCTCCCATCTCATTGCACTCGTTCCGCGCGCCCGCGGCACGCCTCCTCAGCTGGCTCTCGCCCCTGTTGTTTCCCAAGAAATGTTCAAATATAAATTGTAACAGAATTCAATTGGAGGCAAATGTGTGTGCTTTATTATACGGCCAGGCTAACTGATGGGCCAAGCAACGCGTGCCTGGCCAAAGAAATTCCAATACCCTAACTAACTGCATAGCTGGGCATATCGCTATATCTGTTGATGCACTCGGATTTCACTGAGATCGTAAAATATATATCAAATATGTAGGCATGTATGCATGTTTCTGTATATGTATGTGTGGATATACCTTCAGTGTCTTATTGAATATTATCTCACGAAATATCCAATTTTCGTTTCTTGTTATATAGAGTATGTGGAGTCAGCTTTATTTATGGGCTTCATTTTGCCGCCACAAACACATTTGAAGTTTTTATAGCATGACCCCTTCCCTAGCTTTTCCTCTTCCTTCGTCTTCTTCTTCTTCGTCTTGCTTCTGTTTTTTTGGCATCTCTCGTTACGCAGCGTCCAGTGTAAACAATAAACAGATCTTGGAATATGCTGCATGCGCACCCCACACACACACACGCACTGTTGTACTTCACCTATATATATGCACGCACACACACATACACACATGCATAATTTATCTACAGGCATGCAGTGCATGCTGATTCGCTGGCATCTGGCTATAAGCAACAGAAACTGTTCAAATTGATCGCAGAAACTTCATAAGAAGGCATTTCTCTGCCTCTCTCCTCCCCCCCTCCATCTGCAATTTGAAGTTTGCTCACGGCAGCAACAACAACAACAACTCCTAAAATTTACTTAACAAGGCAACTGCAGCATATTGCTTTCTCCCTCGCACAATCACACGTTCCTCTCCAACAACAGCATCTTCCTTTCTCCCTCTCTTCTACTCCCTCACTCCTTACGGCTAGCTGCAATTGAAATTTGCTCACACACACACACACACACACACACACGTAGAATAGCAATTGGAAATTAGCACGTCTCGCTGGTCTAGGGGTACGATTCTCGCAGCGGGTGCGAGAGGCCGCGGGTTCAACTGCCGGCCGAGCCCTAGTGTTACTTTTTCTTTTCCATTTTCTTTTTGAAATATTATTATAATAATAGAGATTGCTGACGGGGGGAGCGAGAGGTCGCGAGAGGCTTTGTATTTTTTTTTTTGAATATCTATTTGAAATATTATAAAAAGAAAAGAGATTGCTATCGGCGGCTCGTTTAGCATTCATCTTCCATCTTCCATCAGTCGGTTCTATTCTTCCCAGTTCTATTAGACAATTAGAGAGAGGGGCCGGCTGGGGCGGAGGCAGTGGGGGAGGCAGAGGCATTCCATATCAACCATTTGTCACTTGGCCACATTCAGCGCTTTGTGGTGGGCGTCGCCGAGCTTATCGACTGAGGGGGCGTGAATGAACTGTAACTGCTGCGATGAGGAGCCAGCAGAGCCGGCAGCATCATCGTCATCATAATGATCATCATGATGACCATCTTCATCACGCTGGCCTGGCTGTAATTACATGTTTTCTGTGGCCGATCTCTTGTGTTGTGTTGCGTGTCGTTTTCTTGTCTCGCGTTCTTTGTTTGCGTTCTCTTACTTTGCTTCTCTCCATCTCGCATTTTCGTTCAGCACTCGAGGCGCACAAATTTCAACAACATCTCAACTAAGCCAGCGGATTGGACTTCTTGCAGGAGCAATTCAACTTTATTTTCCCAACTCAGTTTGGAGTTGCCTTTTGTTTTTGTTTTTGGTTTGTTAATCGATTTTAAATTGTAGATTGATTGATTAAGATATGAGCTGAGCTGAGACTGCAGCGGCTCCCGCTCTCTGGCGCTCGCTCTCCTCTTGCTCCACTTGAGCTGCACTCCCACAATTTGTTCAAGTGGCTACATATATAGAGCAAGGGAAAGCAAGAGGGAGAGAGCGAGAGAGAGGCAGAGCAAGACTAAAATTCTCAATTGCATGCATCATTTGCTCATTAGTGCGGCATTTCAGGCACGTTTGCTCTAGCTCGACGCTAGATGGCGCCCCAGTCGCTGACATTCCTTAGCTTCGTGCTGCAAGTGCTACTTTCCCCAACTAGTAGCACCTGCAGCTTGCATAATACCCATGGAAGAATTCAAAAACCATAAAATTCGATGGCAAATGGAGAGAGAGAGAGAGAGAGAGAGAGAGAGAGAGTGAGAGAGAGAGAGGCTAGCTGCTGCAAATCACAATTGTCTGCATCATTTGCTCATTAGAGACATTTAAAATGATTTGCCATGAAGTTTTTAGACTGCAACTAAACGCTACTCGCCGCTAGATGGCTCCAGCATCGCCACTGGCCAACTGTGGCTCCGTTTACACACCAAATTTCCGATGCTGTTTGGCTGCATTGCCTAATTTCCTGCAGCCCCATGCCCGCTTACCTGGCTGCACCTGCAGCTCGCATAATAACCGTTAAATGCCTTTTGCCAGATCTGTTTTGTCCATTGTTTCGCTGTTGCATTTTCCACGCAACACAGATCCGAGAGAGATTGAGATGGAGACCCCGTTCGGGCCCCCAAATTACGATAATGATTAACGAATTGTTGACTTCTAGATGGATGTATGTATATACATAGGTATACATGCATATAAATAAATATATACACATACATTTATACATATGTTTACTATATGTAATAGATATCTGGCTGTATTTCCATAAAGATATGCAGCAAAGCAATTAATGCCGTGAATAACAACATTTGAAGAATGAACAAGTAAGCGTAAGCTCCACTAGTAGATACCCTGTAGTGCTTGGCGTGAGTTGCTAAAATTGCAGACGCCGCTCGATCGACTCGACCAAGAATATATGTACATACATACATATATGTATGTAGCTGTAGACATCTCTAGTAACTAATATGCCCTGTTTACACACTCGCCCCGCCTGCACGGTATACAACCGAAAGAAACCCATTAAAAAATGTTAATTTCCATAAAAAAACAGAAAAACGAAATGAGTTTGAGACGCTGGAGTGATACAGCACGTGGCTAAAAGCCACAAAAACGAGCCAACAAAAGACAAAAGCCAGAATTTGTAGCTCAGCATATAATACATGCATACATACATGTGTGAGTGTATACGTGTGTGTGTGTGTGTGTTGTCGTTGTTGGCGTATTTCGTGTGTGGAATGTATCACAGGCAGCGCTTTGCCTCAGTTTTGTGGCTTTTGATTTGCAGCCAAAAAATAAAGCAGAAAATAATCTGAATGAACATGCTCTGTGGCTGAGTTGAGCGACTATCAAAAATACCCTCTAATATGATTAATGAATATATAGTTAGCTCATTGCATGAGCTAAATAAAGTATATCGATATTTATCGATATTCCTTGTTGATTGATCTACATATCCCATTAGACCATTCATTCATGCGTCTTATTAACTTCACTATTTATTCGATTGCAAGGCAGCTGTCACACTCCTACGAGATGATCTACCCCCATGGGGTATACAAAGACAGAGCACAATATACGTTCGATCGATTAACATAAACGCCCACGAGAAATCGATACGCGAGATCTTTAAGCACCTGAGTATCTAGAGAAGCATCTAAACTACTATCTGTTGGTATCTTTTGGATAGCCGGCTGATTTATAGTTTTGGCCATAATTATCTGGTTTAAGGTGTTGCTAATGGCCGCAGCGTCGAGGCTCGTCTAATGAAGCTCACGTCTGACAGCGGCGGCTGTGCCAGCGATTTGCATACCTCAACTGCTGCTCAATGGGCGGCTCTTGGGCAGGGAGAGGTGGGGCGCAGGGCGAGCGAATAAACACGCAATTCTGACAGCTGCGGTCGCGCCACACACGCAGCTAAGGCATTTTCCATTTGACTAGCGCTGAGTTTTCCTGACAAACTTGTCAACGGACTGCGGAGGATCGGAGTTCAGGAATCAATGAGCGCAGATCGAGGGCCGATGACGAGGAAGAGCCGTCCAGTGATCGGGAATGGGCGAGCAAAGTTCAGCAGTTGCTTATGGGAGATCGGTGATCGTTGATCGAGAGTAACGACAAGTCGAAGACCAGAGAACTAGGATAGGATTAATGACGATGGATAAGGAATCGAAGATCAGAGATTGATCAATGATTGAGAGAGACGGATGGCATATATCAGATATATGTATATGATCTTAGAATGAGAATTGTAAATCTCAGGGCATAGATCGGATAGGGCACTGAGAGCAGAGAAAGGGATAGGATCAATGAACATGGGTCGAAGATCGGAGTTCAAAGATTGAGAGTCATGGATTGAGAGTTAAAGATATATATGATCTTAGAATAAAGGCTGTAGATTGCAGATCTAAGATCGGAGGTCGACAATTGAGGAATATATATTGATTACTGCAGTTGACGACTCTGGGACAATGATCTGTGCTTAGTACTACAGCTGGTCAAATAATTGCGAAGCTTTTCGCATTGCATAGCTATAAATTATGCTGCCTGTCTGGCTGTCCAGCTGTCCAGCTGTCTGTCAGTCACAATTCTCGATTGTCCGCAACTTCTCGATTTCGCGGTCAATCCCTTCAGCCCCGCCCTCTCTCTTTTCACTGCTAGGTTGTTGTTGCTTTTGCTTTTGCTCATTTGCGTTTCATGTTCGCTGAACAAAGACGCCCATTCTGCTTCACTGTCGCTTTGGTGGCCGCCTTCAAGGCTAAATTTAGAGGGTATACAGCCAGAGATAACGCCGCGAAGTTAAACTTGGACTTGGACTAGTCTGCTGACAGCAGCTTGGACTGGAGCAGCTCGCTGGCCTTTACAGGGTATCGCTGGAGTGCGCCAAGTGGCGCATGCTTGGCTCTGCGGCTGATGCGATGCTGCGCTGTGCAATTAAGCGGCACAGCTGCTGTCATCGTCGCCGCGTCTAATCAATCAGACATGCCCCCAGCTGCAAGCTGCGAGCTGCGAGCTGGGCACGAGGATCGGCTGTCGCATTAGATGCGCCCGACAGAGTGTCAAATTGATGGCTGCTGCACAAGGAATGCGACTCCAAGCAGTTGCCAGTTGGGGCCCACCAATGACCGGAGCAGCAGCGGCAGCCCAACTGCTGCAGCGTGGGCGCCATAAAAGCAGCTCGGCTGAAGCTTGTGGCGTGGGCAGCAGCAACAACGACAACCATCGCCCCCAGCTGTAGCTGCAGGCCCGTTAAATTGTCAAATTAGGAAGCGACTACAGGCCCAGAGTGGGCATACGTGGGCCCAGTGGAGCATTCAAATTGGAGTGCGCAAGTGCGCGGCGCGGCATGGATCGTAGAATGAAAAGCAGTTAAAACAAACATTTCAAGCAGCTGCAGTCCCAGTGTGATGGCTCTGGCAGCACTCGAGCTGGCAAAGTTCTGTGCTCAGGAAAACGAATTGGTTTTCGTATAGACATGCGTCTCAAGCAGCTTCCAGTCGAAATTGCTGTTCCTAGCTCCAGTAGATCTCGAGATTTGATGACAAACCCCAAAAGCGAAAAGGCACTTCTAGCAGTATTTTGGTAGGGTATGTGGAATTTATATCAGCTTATCTCGTATCCTAGAAAACTTAGCTCACCTATCAAATTTTGGGCAGGTGCATATAGCCCTTTGCCTACATTTTCTAGGGTACAACAGCAGCTGGCCGACTGCAGCAGTTGGCCCAATCTTTACACGTTCCATGCACCCAGTCGATAAACAACACACACACACACACTGCAAAGTTGAGCAAGTAAATAGCTGCACCGCATCGAGCATGGCGCATGGAGCATATGGAGAACTGCATTGATTTCAGGGTCGGCAACTCGTTTGCTCATGCAAAGGCTGAAATGATGCCAACAGGTGCTCAACATTCTTGGCATAGTTGTGTGAGAGCAATGCAAGTGCCAAGGGGGGGCTGCAGAGGCAACCTCTCTCTCTCTCTCTCTCTCGCTATCCCGCCTTGATTGCTCTATTGTAATTGCGCAGTCAGCGCCTGGGCGGGGGGTAAGAAAGTTGCCAAGAAATGCAATCTCATTCATGCCATTTGCTACACGGCAAAGGAATGTTCATGAAAGCAAATAAGACTACATACTACAACAACAACAACAACAAAAGAGATTAATAATTATTGATTATAATTGATCTTGGCTCGAAGATCAAGCGATAAATCAAACGATGCGACGGCTCTAACATAAACCTAGACAACATCGAGGATCGCATGGGCGCAGACTGTATCTTCTACTCAAAGGGCTCACCCAGCTTTGCCTTGCCTATTTCAGTTGCCCATCCCAAACAAATTACTTGGCATATTAAAATTATTGTTATTGTTATTATCGAGTCTTCTTCAGGTCTACAGCTTCAGCTTGTTTATTTATTGTCCCCCTGCGCCTGGCCAGGCAGATCAATCCCCGCTTCGAATCTCGTCCTTTTCATTCTCATTCAAGTTTTACCTTGCTTAAATTCAGTTTGATCCCATTAAACGTCATCTGATGTGAATTCATTGTTATTTGTTAATTATATCATGTACTCTATACTTATAAAATGGAAGTTTTGCATACGAAATTATAATTTTAACAACTTAAAAATTGCATGTATTGCCTTTGCGCTATCTCCATCTCGCTTTCACTAATTCAGTAATCCGATTTATAAGGCAACCGCCTCGTATTCAAACAGTTCCTGGTTTGAGTCCTGCCAGAGATGGCCTTTCCATATAATAGAATATATGTTTTTATTTTTTTATTTTTAGCTTTGTTGCGTAATTGATGTAATATATTCATGTGATCCACCTGTTGTTGTGCTGTGCTCCACTCACACGCCCATCTGAAACGTTCTTTTATACTCAAAGTATTCGGCTAGCTTATCAGCATAAAGAGTTGTCTTCTACTGCTTCTTCTTCTTCTTCTTCTGCTTCTATGTTGGGGTCTAGAGAGCTTTTGGCTCTTTGTTTAGTTTGGCCTTTGTTTTGCATTATGTCACGTTTCTCGAACTCAAACACAATCACACACGCACGCTTAACAAGAAGACCTGGGCTAATGGAAATGCTGGCGCCAGCATCGCAATGCAAAGTGACCACAACAACAACAACAACAACTTAATAACTGCCCAACAATTTGTTTAACAATCAGTGGGCTTTGTGTCTGGCTGGGTCTTTGCCTTTGTCGTCGGTTTTCTATACCCTTTGCATAGAATTTTTATAGCTTCATAAGCAATTACGGGTAGAGAGCAGCCGCCAGTCGACTATTCTCGTGCGGAGCTTGTGGCAGACTTCGCTTGCAGCAGGAATGCTCATTGGCCTCTTAGGTAATTGTCGCCAATTCGTTGCGTGACTTCTGCTCAGTTGATGAGCAACATTAGCAACAGCAACAGCAACAGCCGCAATCAACAGCCAGCAACCACAGCAACAATAGCCCCAGGCATCCATTTGTGTGGCCTCGATTGTGGCATAGCCAGCAGCTACAGCTCGAGCTGCTCTTCTCCTTCCCACTCTTCTGGTTACTTAAAATGATCTCAGATGGCGTCGAGGACAGCAAGAGTTAAATATATTAAATTTAGTGTAAAGCAGCCTATGGAATTAAGGGAGATTGGAAATATTTCACCTTCTGCTTAAAAGTTCCTCTGTTAAGTGTGTGATGTATCTCTTGTCTCTAGTAGAGCCACCCAAGGCGAGCACAACTGGATGGATAGCCTTCATAAAGCCATCAACTACCGCTACCCCTCTCTCCCTCCCTCCCTCTCTCTACCCTCTCTCTACCTAACATAGAGTCATCAACTATCGCTCCCTCTCTCTCTTTCTCTCGAGCGTAGCGTGACAATATTAGGTTCTGTAAGGATCTAGCCCAACTATCTGAATACCCTATAAAATATATAAAATACTATAATGTATATTTATTTATCTCTCTCTCTTTCTCTCTGCCTATCCTTCTCTCCCTCTGTCTCTCTTTAAATACCATTAACTATATATATTTATCTCTCTCTCTCTCTCTGTCTTTCACTCTCTCTCTCTTTCTCTCTCTCTCTCTGTCTCTCTCTCTCTGTCTGTCTCTCTCTTTCTCTCCCTCCATCTCATTCGATTACTTCTCTTATATCATGAGACAATGATTGATATTTGTTTGCATTTCACCTATTTTCTTTATCGAAGCAAGGGGCGTGCTGCTTTGGGGCGTGACTTTCTCACGCCAGTTACAACAACAACAACAACTGGACACAGTTTACAAAAATGATTGAAATATTATCAAAAAACAAAACTGAAATTGAGTTTTGTTGTAAAAAGAAAGCGGGCTAAAGCCAACTAAATGGCTACAGCTGCCATTTGTATTGCGTGTGCTTGAAGCTGGACCAAAACCCCGCTGGACCATGCCCACTATTCAAACTCCTGCCCAGTTCGGCCTCTTTCGTCTTTGATGTTGATGTTGATGTTGATATTGAGTCGATGTCAGCTGCAATTTCTGAAGAATTTTAATCAGGCAGCCGAAAGAAATTGTAAATCGATATGTGTATAAATAACTGTATGTATGTATATGTAGTTATGTGTGCATGCTAGATCATGTGTGCATGCTGATTGCCAGTCTCGAAAATTGCGTTTGCCACAAATTGTTGCAGTTGCACGCAACAATCGAGGCAATTGAAATGCCTGACCAGTCAACAGTTGCCCCTGCCCACTGCTAGCCCCTCTCTGCCCCCTCTCAACGACTGTGCCCACTGTCAGTTCAAGCTTCAGTCATGCCCCATCATAACATTTGGTAAGCGCTGAGCGCACAGCGCCTCGCTTAGCATGCAAACGAGCGGCTTCTTCACCTGGGCAACAGGTGCATTCGCATTAGCGTTCTTTATGCTCGCTCAGCCAGTGCAAGGCGGGCATATAGGCTCAGGCCATCAACAGGCAGTTTCAGAGATTCGCTAAGGAAGAGGAAGAGGGGTGTGGGGGCTTCGATTCCCCATAAGTTAAACTCTTGCTGAAGCGTGAACGAGCATTGGGCAGTCAGTATGGCTGCTTTTCATTGCAAGCTTGTGGTCGTTTGTGGCGAGTGTAGCATGTGGCATGTGGCAATTAGCAACGTTGCAGCCATTTAACAATTAGCATAAGCATTAAAGCACTTGAACTCTGTGAAGTGAAGAAGCTACATATACATAGAGATATTAATATGTATATGCGTATGCGGGATCTGTGATATAATGCAATAGAATGGACAGAAAGAATATTCATTTGAATGAAAAACTAAGAAAGATTAGTCAGATATTCAATATAATGTATAGATATAGATAGATAGATAAGCAACAATATCTATGGTATAATGCTAATGGTTCGATTGAAAACAATTCCGAATTGAAATTGATAATCGATTGAAAGATATGTTTGACTCGATTGAAAGAGATTATCTGTTGAAAAGAAGTCTCGGCAAACAGAGATTCCCCATTGTAATAGATTCTCTGTTCAAGATGACTCGACATTGTAGGACAGCTACTCGATTGAAAGAGATTTTTATTCACAAAGATATTCGATTGACACTAAGTCTCTATTGAAGGAAGACACATAAAAAAACCATAAATACGCTATTAATATGAGGGTATATACAATATATTCACATTGCAACTCAGTCTAATTAAACGTATCCAAGTCGAAGCCATTTGAGTCAAGTTCGTTGTCCAAGTCTTTCGTTTTGCGATGCGTTCATGAATGAGTTGAGTTGCGAATGAATGCGAATGCATTTCGATTGTGGCAATTGCATAATCAGAAGTGGGCAATGCGTCCGTCCGGCTTCTCAAGTCGAGCTTGGCCCACATAGCTGCTCACATTCTGATATGCGGGAACTTTCACTGTGGTCCGGTTTGGTCTGCCAGATGCGAAGCGCATGTCGAAGTGGCAGTTGGAGTGGAAGATGCCAGATGGAACGAGCCACCACATTGGCCGTGTTTATAATTTTGTTTGTGCTGCGGGAATTCTCAGAGACGGCTAATTGCCAGCGACACGGCAGCCGTCACGACTTGAGAAGACGGCGGCTCTTCGTACATGCATACCCTGTGTTCGCTGCAAACGTGTGCAGGGAGTATACGCGACTGTCGGACTGTTTTATGAGCTCTTCTCTTCAGTTCCAGCTCGGAATTGCCTGGGTATCTGCTAGTCGTGCCACCAGAGTGCGCCGTCAACACACTTAGCTTGTTTTCTTTGGCATTCGAGCGATGCGGAGGTGCGGGCGTCGTCACATTAAGCTGTCATATTCTGATTGTTGTCTCTTCTTGCCTTCCCCCAGCCTCTGCGTGCAGCCGCCATGCCAGCAGCGAGCGTCGCCAGAGATTGAGCGCCTGACATTGTGAGAGATCGTGGGGCCTTTCGGATGCCAGCCATAGGCGTCGCAATCAGTGGTAGCTGCCCCGCACGCACAATGGCCACCCATGGCACGCCCCTGACCGCCAGCTCGCTCTATCGGCCGTCGAGCGGTGCGAGTGGTGCCACGCCCATTGCCGCTGCGGTTCATTATCAGCCGAAAGCATTCGCCGCCGGCGCCGTTCAAAATGGAGCGGAGCGCAGTCGCCTGCTGGAGCTGCTGCGAGCGCCCAACAATCTCACCTCGCCCACACTGGAGCCCTCGTCTAAGGGACTGCTCAATGGACCAGGACAAAACAATTGCTTCCTCAATTGCGCCGTTCAGGTGAGTTCATATGCCCAAGCTCCTCTATAGACTTGTATTATGAATTACCATTGAGGAATATATTATCGACTTATCGATTTATCGCAAATTATCGATCATGTGAAGTGCATTCCATAAGAATGCCCGCATGTGGAATATACATATGTATAAAAAGGAATATCTTGAATACATTCACAGCTAGACTAAGCCAACTTACAATTACCTTTAAGGGATATATTATCGATTTATCGATTTCACGCAAATTATCGATCATGTGAAGTGCATTCCTCAAGAATGCCCGCATGTGGATTTCCTACTTTATCTTGTATACATTCACAGTTTGATATCGATATTTATCGATAACCATTATGCGAAACCAAGAGACAGTTTAACTTGCTCTCTGTCTCTCTTTTTCTGTGGGCCAACTTAACTATTGGCCAGGCCTATTTTCACAGCTTGATTATACCCTAGTTAGCCATTCGCAATGGGCATTTACGAATTCTCAACACATGTCGCATCTTTGTGATTTGTGATTCGTTTGCGGCCAATTCCGATGATGGCCCCAATTGACGCTGTTGTCTTATCTTTTGTTTTGTCTTCACTCGTAGTTCGCAGCCTTCGAATCGAAATCGTGTTAATTTGCTGCTCAATTTGTGGGCAATTTCAGAGTGAGTCAAGCAATTGATGTGGGCGAACCTTAAAAGGTAGCCAAAGCAAGTCGCAGCAAGTCGAAGCAAGGCCAAGGCAGCGTCAGCCTCTGACCAATTACTTTACATAGATATGCTTAGATATTGTATTTACACACATATATATATACTGTGTATGTATATCGCTTGCATGTTCTGATCCCATCTACAAATGAGGGCCATCATCAAGCGAAAGGCTGCTGGCTCTCAACTCTCAGCTGTTGTCTAGGAAAAAGTGCCACCCAGTTGCATAAATTGAGCCCCGCTCGCATTGCAGTGAGCATAAATTTGTATATTTATGATTCTAACGATTGTTTCCGAATGGGGGCCCGAGAACCCGGGCGCTAATGCAAATGCAGTTGCAATTAACAACAACAATTAGCCGAGAGCAACAAGAAATGGGACGGCTCGACACGATCTGGAGTAAGTCTAGTTGGCGCCATGTTGAAGAGGTAGAGTCCCCAGGTGCTACAGAAACTGCTAAGGAGTAGGCACTGAATACATGGAAAAGATCTCTGACAGGTATGTTATCGATTAATGGAAGAATGAATTATCGATAACCATAAAATTAACGATAGGCATCTAAAATATAATATGATACTATATACGATATACCTAATACCATATACGATGCACGATATATCTAATGCTATATATGAATAATGCTATATTCGCTGTTCGATAGACATTAGTCGATTGACAATATACAATACGTACCCTATTCACTGGCATGACTCATTGTCTGCATGGACAATAGTAATTGTGTCGGACTAAATCACGTATTTTCATACTCGCTCACAGAGTCGAAAGCGAGTCTATTGGCTTAAATGATATTAAGTTGAATATGATATTTGGAGGGCTTGCCCTATTGCCCTGCTCTACAGATACATCCACAGATTATTCAGCTGCGACTGACTGGAAATACTTAAATGTAAGAGCGAGCATTTCCAATCGGATATGCCCGATCGTAATGTTCTGGCTTTGTTTAGTTTTTCGATCAGTATTTACTTATTTTTTGTGACGGGAGCAATTGAGAGATAGTTCGTAACGTTTGAACAGTTAATTGTCGCGCACGCCTAGTAGCTGATCCAGTTTAAAAAGGGGTTGCACGGCGGGTGGGAGGTGGATTTGGGTTAAGGGGCGCTCGGTTTTGGGTTGGGTTCGCTTGGCTCTGGCGCCTTTCGAGGTGCGGCCTAAGCCTAGCGCACAGTCAAACTAATTGAGCGTATGTATGTGATATATATACATATGTATGTGTATATCGGTATATGTGTATATAAATGGGGCGTGGCAGCAGCAAGAAACAAACAATGCTATTCAAAATTGTGGCCAAGAGATTTTATTTGCGCGCCGTCGAAGCGTCGTGCGTCAAGCCTAGCTACCACCAGCTGCCACGCCCACGCGCCCCATCGAGCCAGCCGACTCCCCAGGCCGCCTATCTGTTGCCCCACTAGCAGTCACGCCCACAAATAGCTGTTGCTGCTGTTGAGTGTCTGTTGACAAGAGAGACAACAAAAGTGTTGAAGATCTCAGGGTGACAATTCGCTTGCTCGACTAGCCGTATACCCTGTACAATCAATGCGGACAGGCGGCAGAGCTAAATATAGCCCATATTCGTTTATAAATGTTACTCTAAGTCCAATATGCTCTGGGCATTTGTCACCGGCAAATTGTGCTATATAGCACGACAGTTAGATACCCTGTATGAGACATGTTGCGATCAAACTCTCGCTTGATGAAGATTTACGTTATTGAAATCAAGTTAACTGTGCAACGAGTCCATGTAGTGAAAAGTCGCCTAGCAGACGTTTACTCAACTGGGAGATACCCTGTAATGTAATAACATCATATGCGGGCATATACATGCATATGTGTTAGATGATTGGGACTTAAAGACAATTCTATAAGCTAACTACTTGACTAAAGATAGCCTGGCGCATAAATACCCTGTAAAAAGTCAACTGGTGTGTATTCGCTTAATATTCAATCGAGCCCTGCCTCACTCACAAATACTCTGTAAGAGTGAGCACGTTCTTCATAGACTTTAGCTATATATTTGCAGCATTTGATGGTCTTTGTTCTCGTTTGTCGGTTGTTTGGCGCATAAAAAGCGTTAGACGAACTATTAGTAACAGTTTTTGGGGCTGCGCTTCCGTTGCAACTGGCAAGTGGCAAGTGGCAACTGGCAACTGCTGCATGCAGCGACTGCTGTAAGCGCTGAGAACAGTCTGATGATGATTTCACTTGATATGCTTTTAATGTGTTTCTTTTGCCAGGCAGTCAACTGCAACGCCAGTCCAAGCCCTTGACGACACAGCAGAGGCAGAAGAGACAAAAACTGCTGCTTCTTTTCCGCCCTCGTCTTCGTTGTTGTCGTCGTCTTCTTCCTCTTCTTCTTCTTGTGGTGTAATAAAGTAGCAGCAACAGCCATCATTTTCTTTGGCTTCAATTTCAGACCGAAGACGGTCAACAATCAGTCCAAGACGCTCGCTGCATGATATGCCCCTGGGCAGAGCAAGAGCGAGAGCGAGCGAGAGAGAGGATGGGAATGAAATGAAAAATGAGTGGGGCATATTATGCTCATAGACATCACACATTATTTCACAGCTCCATATCTTTATATCTGTATCTCTAGCTCCGACTCCAACTCCAACTCCGACTTTGACTCTGACTGTGTCTGGGAGTCGGCTGAGATTAGTTCACACGATAAGCCAAACAAACGGCTAGACGCGGACACCCGGCCGGCCACTTGTTTGCAGAGCGTTTAGAGCTTCGCTTTCCGCTTCGCTGCCCGTCGACGGCATCAATTATGAAACACAATTTGATTGTCTTCGTGTTTGCATTGACTTTTTGCCGCCGTCTGCGATAAACCAACTGCCAATTGCCAGTTGCCAATAACCAATAGCCAATTGACCATTGCCAATTGCAGCTGACTTGTGCGTGCCCCAAATGCAAAGCTAAAGAGCAGCTGCAGCTGCAGCAACGAATTCGTATTCACTTTTGTTGCAGGTGGCAGGTGCCAAATTGCCAAAACTGAGCCTAATTAAGCGCAGATACCCTGTAGTCAGCTGTGAAGTAGAGAGAGAATAGAGAGAGAATCTTATTCATTGTATTAGTAATGTAGATAGTCGGCAAACGAAAGAAGATACCCTGTATACAGCTCTAACTCCCAGAGAGGCAGGCAGTTGGCTTTTACAGGGTATCTGCATAGATTCAATATGCGTAATGCAGAGCTACTGCTATCTCTTCATATATTTTTACAGGGTATATGAGGAGAGCTAAAGCCTCTACCCTCATATATTACGACACTTCAATTAGTACAGGGTATTGAGCAGTTGCGCTCTGCTACGCTGGTTACGGCTGAGGGCGCTGCCTGGGAACTGCGTGCATGTCTTTGGCTGCTGCTTTTTCTGCTCCTTCTTCTTATTCTTGGACGACTCCTGTGCGATGTCTTCTTCCTGTCTATCTCTCTCTCTCTCTCCCTCTCTTTTTCCCTCTTTGTGCATTTGTGCAACAGGGGGTTTGCAGTTTGAGACGCGTCTTGGCCATGCTTAATTTAACAAATGCATGTTTAATCAGCACACACACACACACACACACACACACACACACACACACACAGACAGAGCACACTCACACACACACACACACAGTCAGACAATTTATGTTAATTTATGCATTTGTACTTACGTTGGCCGTAAATTTATTTCATTCTTTTTTGTGTGTCTCCCTCGTATTTCGTTTAACAAGTTTATGAAACAGGCACGATGGTCATTATGCTAATGATCATTATGCGGCTGCAGATCATTATAAACATCATTACGAGCAATGTTTTCTTACTTTAGTTTTTAACTCTACTTTTTCATGGCCGAAATTGTGAGCGAGAAGGAGAGAGGCAGCAGGTCTTGACGGCTGACGGTTGCTGATTGTTGTTGTTGCAGGTTGTTGTTGTTGCTATAATTATAGCACCCAACAACAACAATCAACAGACAGCAACAATCAACAGCAATTCATGTTTGGCCATTCGAAAGTTTGTCCACAAGTTATGTCCAGTGTTCAATGAACCTTTTGATAACTGTTACCGTTTCATAACGAAAACAATTAAGAGTGCTCCAGTTGGGTATGCCTGACCACAAGATACCCAGCAGCAGCTGGGTGGAGCAGCTCTTTTCTCAGAACTTCATTGTGCATGGAGCGGAGTGTGAAGGCATAGAGGAATATGACAATAGAAATCTGTATGCGTGCTACGAGTATTGAGAGTAATTTATAAACGATATAGGGACTACGACGCTGTGGAATGACAGCCGTACAGTTGAGCAGACATACAGAGGTTAACGATTCTATTACTTGAAGTGGGTGTACTCTCTCTCTCTCTCTCTCCCATTCTCTCTCTCTGTTTCCCCTTCTTACAATAGTCTCGTCTTCTTTCTGTATATCCCCCTTTTGTTGCATTCCCTTTCTACTTCTCTCTCCCTTGTGTTCCTTTCCTTTGGCCTCTCTTTCTCTTGCTAACAAGAGCTTGCCCTGAAGTTCGTGTCTTAAGTCTTTTGTTTGTGCGCCTGTCTTGTCAAAGTAGCAAGGAAAATGCGCGTCTCTGTTAACGAAAGCGGAGCGGAATGAGAATTCTCTGGTTGTTATTGCTGTTGTTGTAGACTGTAAGGGTTAGGGTAAACGTTCGCTGCATTTTCAATGAATGTTTTAATTAGTCGTTCGCCTGTGAAACTCGAAATGGAGTACACTTTTGTCGCCCAATAAAAACATGAACAAATTTGTATAGTCTAATGGCAGCGCCATGCTGTGAGGCTTAACCGATTGCCTAATGCTCGTTGAAATGGGCTTCTGAGTATTTTGAAGTCCAGGAAAACATGCAGCCTGATGAACAATAGATGAAGCCAATGTATTCGTTAGACTTCCTTAGCGAGCATCAAAGAAAGATGTACTCCTGGCTATAAATTAAATGAAGCGTATTTCAATTATAAATTGCAAGAAAAAAAAAAAATCTTTAAAACCAACGATTCTGATATCATGTGCACGTCCTATATCCATATAATATCTGGCAACATTTATGATACACTTAGCTCATATATCAAATACCGAAACGGATCTGTTAATATGGACAGTTTCACGTCCTATTCTAATTATGTTCCACTCCTTCTCCCTCGCTCTGCCTCTCTCTGCCTCTGGCCTTTACCACAGTGACTGCCCTATAGGCACACGCACACATTCCACAGACACTTCAAAGTACTTTCCCTCAGTTGTTGTTGTTCTGCTGCTTCTGCCTCTTCCCCGGTGCGTCTCACCTTTGGATGGCTCACTTTAGCCCCACTTTGTGACTAATTGAGTTACAATGAACGAAAGAGAAACAAACACGAAATCAAATGTTTGACTTGCATTTCCGATCGGTGTTTTTGGCTGTTTCATTTATCAATTAGCTCGCATTTCCATTTCCATTTACATTTCCCTTTTCCATTTACATTTCCTGGTCAAGAAAACTCGCCTCGCATAACGAAAACTCGAGCAGAGGTGAAAGCGCTGGCATTACAAATTCTTTTCATTTCATTTCCATTCTTAACAATTTTCAGTTGCCTTTGGAAGAGTGCGAAGAGGGCATTTAAGTTTTTGCCAACAGTTTGTAACGGGCAGAAGGCAAGCACTGATCCGAGTCGAGTTTTTTATAGGGGTACGAAGGACTTGAAAATTGAAGTTTTTCTTAGAGGTTTTTGTTGCCATGTTCATGCTTTCAATGAGAGATGGGGTGCATAATATACTCCTTGGCAGGGCATCTACCCGTCGATCATTCACACTTTCACTCGCCTTGTTTTTTGGTGTAATTCTTTCATTTCCTGCTACACCAATTTCTATGGCTGACAATTTGTGATTGAAGTTTGAAACATTTCTACGATAATGATAATGATAATTGTGGCAGTTCACATGTGTGTTTGTGTGTATGTACATCTACATATAGATAGGTATATTTGTACATTTCTATATATAATCGCCAATTTCTATGCTCTTTCATCGGCAGCCAAACCAATTTCGCAAGCCGTTCCCATTTCTTTTGTAGTTCCACAAATAGCCTCAAGTCATAAAAGTGTTATTAATAGTTCTGCGCCAACTGCACAGATTAGAGTTGAAAAAAAGCTGTGAAATGAGCAATATGAGCGTCGAATGCCATCAAATGTAGATATATATATGATTTGCTATACAAATATACATATATTGAGTTAAGCCTCAGTCTAGTTACCTAAGGCAGAGAAATGTGAAAACTATGTTGTGAAATAGTCTAAGCGAGGTTAGCTCGAGCAAGCAAGCTGTGACTACGTGGTATCTTAAAGTTGAGCATAATGAACAAAGCAACAATTGCTCTCAAGCAGACTAAGAATACTAAGCACCAAATTTGCAGGGTATCTTTGAGTCGGGCAGATCTATGTAAGTAATGCCAGTAGGCTATTAACAGGTCTAACCTAGGGTATCATTTGTCGATCATATCAATCATTGTTAGTAATCAATACACTATAGTTACAGGGCTTCTTTAGATTTAATACAGGGTATTTCGATCAGATCCACTCACATTTACTGTCACTTAGTTACAATTTTCGCCCACTGACCAAAGCTTTTCGTGTGTGTGGTCCACCCACGACGTGGAGCCGGAGGAGGCTGCGGGAAGTGGGGCGTGCCCGACCACCCTGGCAGCATTTGAGGCGATGCGCTAAGATGCTTATGAGCACAGCAACAATGTAGCGTAGGGGCATTTGGGCTGGGGTCGCCTGAAGAACCATCCATAGAAAATTCAGTGATTAATGAGCCACACGCACTGACGGCAGATGAGCTGTCGGGAGTGTGGGGTATAAGGTAAGGTGAGCAACGGGTAAAAGGTAGAGGTAGACATCGTGTGTAGAGATCTGATTGAAGAAATGTTTACTATGTCACATGACATCCCTCATATCATATGATCGATCACTCGTCTTATAGTTTTTAACTGAGCTGTAACCAGGTTTGGTTCAAAGACCTTAAGAGGCAGAGACAATAGTTTTGTTAAGTAGCTACACAGAATGTGCATTCGATATGTAGTACAGGGTATGTTCTGGTATTATCAAATGTAGTACAATAAGCTACATGTGGAGCAGCATACATAGAATCGATAATAACTGAAAGCCCGCTGCAAGGGTAACTAGCTAGTCGATCAACTCGTTGAACTACAGGCTCATTTTTAGCAGAGTCTGCTGCCAAGGCATAGACTTTGTACGACTTGAACTGGCTCAGCTGAGCGGGCATCTGGTAGTCGTTCAGACGTCAACTCACCTGTCTTGCAGCTGTTCCTCGCCGGCTGTCCGCATCAGATGTGGCAATCCTCAGTCCCCAATCACTCAATCGCTCATTTCAATTAGCCAATTACGCATGCCAATTGCCAATTGCCAATTGGCCAGACTCCACTCGAGGCAGAGGCAGAGGCAGAGGCAATGGCAGAGGCTAAGAGCTCAGCATTTGTAATTAGAGAACGATGCCATAATTTGCAGTTGCCCCCAAGTGGGGCAGGTTGCACGGAAGTTGCACAAGCGACACGCATGCAGAACTTGTCCGAGAAGTCAAGAATCAATATCAACGCAGACTCGATCTCTGCCTTAGCCTTAACCACTCCCAGCAGCCTCTCCCTCTCTCTGTCTCTCCCTCTCTGCTAATTTGCGAGTGCAAGACGGAAGCTGTTGCTAGCCAGTGTTTACTGTGCGCTGCGCTCGAATCGGAAGTTGCGCTTAGCCAAAAGACAGAGCGAGCCTCCGCTTCCGCTTCTGGACATGATCTGCGGTCAGCGCGAAGAGAGATACCAGCTCGGGTTCCGTGCTCTTCCTGGTGAAAGGGAAACGTTTCCTGTGCCCAGATGCAAAGCGCGGGCAGCTAGGGCTGCGCTTAGGTGGGCCTCTGCTAATGAGCTCGCAGGGCGGTCTCTTTCAAGCGCGCCTCGCGGAGCACAATCAAAGGGCAGTGCCACAGCCTTGGGGGCCTTGTCTTTAGATCGGAAAAGCTGTCCATGATAGGCCCCTTCCAAAGTCGACTCTCTGCTCCCTTTCTTGCCCTGCGGCTGGGGGTCATGCAAACGTTTCTTAATTAATTTTCTGTGCCCCGTCACAACATTAATCGTTGCGGCCCGTTGCCAAAAGCTGTCCAACAGCCCAAATCAACTCAGGTGAGAATGTAGCTCTCGAGCCCCATCGACTGCGCAATGCTCGTTAATGTCAGCCAAACCTTTCCTGTCTTGGGTATCTGAAAAGGTTTACGGGCACCAAAGATTACGTCTGTAGCCAAAATTATCCATGGCACATAAAAGTTCAACTCTCTGACAAAGATCTGTTAGGGTGTACGCAGATGGCCATATACCCGCTTCATACCCTGTGACTCGAGCACAAAAAATGTTAATAAATCAGAAACTCAATAAATAACGACGCAGCTCGATTATTTATTACGGTCTGTGCTGCGAGTGGAATTGAAAGTCATTTGATGCTTTTATTGTTTTTTTTTTATTTGCTTCTCTCGTTTTTTTGGGGACTGGCACGCGCCAAGCGACTTACACGAGTTCCAATTGGACTGACTGCGCATAAAGATGATCTGGCAACGCTGGCGAAAACGAAAACATTTGCAATTATATAGTTACATATTTATATATAAAACTATCTGGCAACGCCAGCATGCTTCATTATTACAATATATATAGGACTATATTGCTCTCTCACTCTCTTGCTCATTCTTTCTTTCCCTACACATCTCCTCGTATCACTCTCTCAGTCTCTATCTTACTATGTCTCTGAGTCTGTCTCTTTCTTACCATTTTTCCTCTATCTGTATCTCTATCTGTCTCTGTATCTTTCACTCTAAAAATCTTTCTCTCTCTATCTCACTTTGTCGCTCTCTCTCTCTCTCTCTCTCTCTCTCTCTTCATTCTATCTCTATCTCTATCTCTATCTCTATCTCTATCTCTATCTCTATCTCTATCTCTCTTTCCCCGTCTCCATCTCTCTCTCCCATTCCCTCTCTATCTCTCTCTCTTCTCTCTCCCACCCACGATTTGCCACTTGCCACGCTTCACTGTAACTGCACTTGAGCTAAAACAACTTGCTAGCCATTTCACACTTTTATCTCTCTTTCTTCATCTGTCTGTCTCACTCTCTTTCACTGTCTCATTTGCTGCTCATGTGTTATGTAATGTGATCGCAAGCCAATGACACCATCTACAACAACAACAATTGTGAAAACAACAACAACAGCTAGAAATTCTTGAGAACTGTTTCATTTTCGTTATTGTTGCGGTTTTCTTCTAACATAGCGGCACTTTCTGTATACGTATATAATTTTTGTCGTAGGCGTCGCTGATCAGCAGCGATTCATGGCAAGCCATAAAAGTGAGCCGAATCAGCAGTGCCTGCAATTCCGACTCACAACTGTAATCCCCCTGCTCCATCTCGCCCCCAACAAGTTCCCTTGCAGTTTTCTTTGCTCTAGGTGAATGATTCTCGCTTCGGATGCGAGAGATCCCGAGTTATTCACTTTGCTTTTTAAGAAAATTTCCCCTAAGCACATCACATCATAAACCTATTGTATAAATCAATAGATCATCTGTATCTCAGAGAAATTCTATTGCTTTTCACTCCTGCATGCATTGATAGATATTTTACAAGCCATAGGCAGAGAGCTCACATAGATCCGGAGTCATAAGACCTAACTCAGATAGTCTTAACAAGCATAGCATATCTACTTAGACCCAACTAATATCTGCGCACTCTCTGTCTGCCACATTTGGCATTTCCCGCAGAGCGAGTCCCAATACAAACCTCAATTGCTTTCGTCTAATGATTTTGAGATTCGCATTGGTCACGTCGTTTAGTCAGCTTGACCTTCTTCTCGAGTTTGTGACTCAGAGCTGGGTCTCTTCGGCAGCTGATGATGGCGACGACGTTGAACCCTTTGAAGACCTTCGCCCATGGCTGCGGTTCACACGCCCGCTAATTATTTAACCAGAACGCAAAGCAGGCGCAAAATTTTCGATTCGCTTATCTCTGTTGCTGTTGTTGTTGTTGGTTTTCTTTTTTTGGCCAAGTAAAGTGACTTCCTGTCTGAGCAAATGAGTCACTAGCAATGAACATCCACTTCCCTTATTTGCGCAGTTCTCCCTCACTCTTTGGGCTTTCCCTGTTCGCCCCTCTCAACTGTTTGTTGCGTCTTCGTTTTCTTCTTCTTCCTCCTCTTGTTGCCGCTGCGGCTCGTTGATTGAGCCAAATTATCGCAGGCAACGCTCGCTGCACACTTGGCTTAAATCACATGAACAGTTAACCAGGTGACAGAAGAACAAGAAAGAGGAGGAGAAGAAGAAGAAGCGTTACATTCAGTTTCCTTTACATATGTATATATATATGAATATATGCTGTAATTAAAGAATCAAGGGAGCTCAACAGTTGTCAAACAGAAGCTTGGACTAGGCAGTAAGAGTGTTGAGAATGCCTGACTAGCAAATACCCAGCCAGTGCCACCTATTGGATAGCTGCAAAAACTAGACTGATGCTTATATAAATACGGGCTACCGCTCTATGTCTATCTCTCACTCTCCCTGTGTATATATCTTTCTCTGTGTCTCTCATTCTCTCTCTCTCTCCGAAGTAAATCAGGAGCTAGGCAAGCTTCATACTACTGCAGAGTAGCTGTCTAAAATGCACACTAGATGGCGTGTATGTGCGAGTCAATCTAGTGACTCTTGCCTTATGAATTCGATTTGATTTCGACAGCAAGGGGGCAGGCCACAGGCAGTATTCATTTGCTTGTGTTGGGAGGCTGTCGGGTCTCGCATTGTGATGTGAGAAAGATGTCAGAATTTGTTGAAATTGACGAGAAGAGAGAATTTCAGCTAGCCTCTGCCAGAAGGCAGCGAGACGGATGCGCTGCTTGATTGGCCTGGGCGAACGATGAAATTTGGCAAGACCTTTGAGACGCACCTGACGATAGAATGGCGGCAGCAGTACATGCGTTACACGGTGAGCCACACAGCACACAATAGACACGATTTGACACGAACAAACACGTTGTCGAACAGAGCGTTAGATCACTGTAGAGACTTAAACTAACTTCAAACCGAAGGACCTGAAAACAATGATACGGCGCGGCGTCGATGGCGCCCCAACGGCCGAGGGCGGCGCAACGGATGCGGAAATCAATGCCTACCAGATCGCCTTCGAGGAGCAGTTCTTCACGGAGTGCATGCACGAGCTGACGCGCGTCAACAACTTCTTCCTGGAGAAGCTGGCCGAGGCGCGGCGGAAGCACGCCACCCTCAAGCTGCAGCTGCTGGCCACGGCCCGGGCGCCGGGGCATACGTTCAGCTCGTACTCCCTGCAGAGCTCCCAGCGCCTGCCCTCGATGGTCAGCCTGCGTGACAACAACAGCGGCAGCAATCGGAAGCTGATGACGCAGCGGCAGCTGCGGAATGCGTATAGCGAGTTCTATCTGACGCTCGTGCTGCTCCAGAACTTTCAGTCCCTGAACGAGACGGGCTTCCGCAAGATCTGCAAGAAGTACGACAAGTATTTGAGATCGACCAGCGGCAACGACTGGCTGGAGCAAAACGTTAACCCCGCCGCCTTCACCGACCAGCGACCCCTCGAGAAACTGATCATCGACGTGGAGGACCTGTACACCTACTATCTGGCGGGGGGCGACAGGTCGCGCGCGATGACCAAGCTCCGGGTGCCGCCCCTGGGACAGCCGACGCCGCCGCGAATGGTGTTCCGGGCGGGACTCGCACTGGGCATGTTCATCATGCTGGCCTGCACGACGCTCTTCAGCTGTGAGTGTTCCCCCTCACACAATAGCTCTCTCTCTGTCTTTGGTTTCTTACATTCCAGCTAGGGATGTAACAGTACGATGTGTCGTGCAGCATCGATATCGTTGATTGTATACGATATATCGGTGTATTGGCCTACAAAAGCCGAGATATCGAATAGATATCTGGCATCATATCGATGTCTGTCTGTGATTCTGTGTGAATCTATATATCTATTCAATATTCTATCAAATAGGCGGCACTCCTCAAGGGAGTACCTTAACCTATCGGCCCTTGATCGATGCTCAGCGACACATCGATACTCTCGCTTGCAAACGTATCGTATCCCCAATGACAGCACTAAGCGCCAACTAAAACATGCCTCAGACATCCGTAGGCCGCCGGAGGAGAAGAATATCGAGCCATTCATCCGACTCTACCGGGGGCCCTTCACGTGGGTGATATTCAACTTTTTCATGGCCGCCAATGTCGCCGGCTGGCAGCGGGCGGGCGTCAATCATGTGCTGATCTTTGAGATTGACCCGCGCAGCCATCTGCAGCCGGCGACATTCCTGGAGATCGCGTGCACCTTTGGCCTGCTGTGGACGCTGTCGATATTGGGGTTCCTCTTCCACGATCTGATCAATGTGCAGGACCCGTTCGTCTTCCCGCTGGCACTGACGCTGATCATGATAACGCTGCTGATCAATCCGCTGCCCATCATGAACTGGCCCGCGCGCTGGTGGACGATGCGGCTGGTGGGCCGTGTGGTGACGGCGCCGTTGCATTACGTGGGGTTCGCCGACTTCTGGATGGGCGACCAAATGAACTCGCTGGTCACCTGCATGGCCGATCACTACTACATTGTGCGCTTCTATGCGAACTGTTGGCTGCGCTATGCGAGCGTCCTCTTCTGCTTCGAGGAGGATATGTTTGTGCCGATCTCGCGGTGCCTGCCCGCCTGGTTTCGGTTCGCGCAGTGCCTGCGCCGGTTTCGAGACAGCGGCTCCAAGTCGGCCAGCTATCTGCTGAACGCGGGCAAATACTCAACGACGTTCTTCGTGGTCTTCTTTTCGACAATGCGGGGCCGCACGGATGGTATGGCCTATCCCATCAACCAAAACCCCCAACCATCTCCTCACACTCACTCTCCGGCAGTCTTTTGCAGATGGCTATGCGAATACGTTTAGCAACCCATACACCTGGTTCTTCATCCTGAGCTACATCATCTCCACCATCTATTGCTATGCGTGGGATGTGATCAAGGACTTTGGCATATTCAAGATCTGGCGCGGCGAGCACCTGTTCCTGCGCGAGAAGCTCGTCTATCCGCAGGCGTTCTATTACTTTGTGATTGTCGAGAATCTAGTGCTGCGCTGCTTCTGGGCCGTCGAGCTAGTTGTCCTCTATCACAAACTGATCACTCCCTACAATATCAAGACCTGCGCGAGCATACTCGAGATCACGCGGTGAGTCCCCATCCCACTCGCGCAAGAGATGCTTAGCTAATGTCAGTAACGCTTCGCCTCGCCCCTTCTCTTACCCCTCACCTCCCTACCCCCATCCAAAGTAGTCGATTCATCTGGAACTACATCAGGCTGGAGAACGAGCACTTGTACAACTGCGGCAAATTTCGGGCCACGCGTGACATCCACTTGGCCTCGCTGAACGCCCAGCAGGAGCGCATGCTGGAGAACATGATGGGCGAGGCAGATGGCACAGACCCAAGTGGTTCGTCCACGCGCCACGCCGACGAGCGACGTCGCCTTGCGAAAGAATACTTCTGAAGAGCCCAGTCCACATATACCTAACCCTACCCTTCCCCGGCTACTGCCAATGACGCATTGCTTGCTACCACGTCCAAAGGTGTCTGTCCTCATCGTCGTTTTCATTTGAGACATTTTAATTCATTCATTTGTGTGAGCCTAAGAAAATGAAAATAAAATAAAGTATAGCGTACCCAGATTACGAACTGATCCACATGTTGACGGGGGATCGCAGTTAGAAAGAGATAGACAGGCAGAGAGGCGAAGGATCGGAGAAGGGAAGCAGTTGAGGATATAGAGAAATCTTGAGTCTGACAGACGAAAAGCAGGCAGTTCAAGCTCTGAATCGGGAGAAGGGCAACAACACTCGAGAACCAAAGCTGAAGAGAGAGAGGGCGCAGAGGAAGCAGCTGATGATCGGGCAGCAAGCTTCGAGTAAAGCTGCGACACGCGCCAAACCGGTTGCACAGCTGCACCCAAATGCGGTCTGGCTCCTGCCTGACCAGCACCACTGTCCTCCTCTCTCTCTCCCCCTCTCTACACCTTCGAGTAGCAATTGTCATTGCTTGCACACAAACTGGGACTCGTGTCGCGATCGCGACTCGATCGCCGTTGTTAAGGAGATCTTTTAATTACCGTGTTTGATTGTTGTTGATGTCGTTGATGTTTTTTCCCTCTTTTGATTTAATTAATGAAGCGATTAGCCAAGGAGCCAGCCACTCACTCAATTTATGCAGCCTCATCTGCCCGAACTGTCGCATCACGATCGTTAAGAGTCAGCGCAGAGAAATTACAGTTTTTCAGCTGGGCATGGGGCCTGTCATATTAAGTAATATCCTACTTTTACCAATCACCAACGAGCTGTGCCTAGGCGGTGCTGGACATTGGCCAGAGTCGACCACTTGAACTAGTTGGCAAGCTGAGTTCGTTTGTGCCAGATGGGAAGCCTTCAAAAGCCATTGAATCAAAGTGGAAAACTCTTGGAGAAGTTTTGATTTTGGCTTTATTGAATAAAGTTGTGGGAAGAGTTTATACTCAAGGATCTATTGGGCTTCATTTTTGTTAGTGGTTTCTGTGTGGCTCACTAAAGGACACCTTAATGCAAGACATAAATGCCTTACCATAGGCCCCTAGATCCATCCTCGAACTTTCCTAGCCTTGCATTGAAACAGCTTCAAGGCCCAATTGAAGAGGACGCAAATTGGTTAAAACCCTCTTCAGCTCTGTTTGCTCACTGATTAAAGCTGAAACTGAAGTTGATTCTCCAGTGGACTGGCTGGCCTCTCGGCTGATCTGGCCAATTGGCTCTGTCCGTCTGCCTGATGTCTGTCTGTCCAGTCGAGTGCTGTTTTTATGCTTCTTCGGCTTATGCTTTCTCACATTTGACTCGGGCACGAGGCAAACATATAAATTTCTATCTACGCTATTGACAATTGCAACTCTAGCCGAGCTGAAGCGGAGAAGGGCTGTAGAAGAGGCAGCTGCCAACAGGACAGGATGTGACAAGTGTTCCAATGAGCTTGGTGCCTGATGACTAGTGCCTCCAGTGTCTCCAATGCTTGCTGTGTACAGTTGCCGCTAGTTGCTGTCATACGCGTTCATCTAGCGAGAAGGGGCTATATTCAATGTGAATATTGACTGACATTGAAGCATTTTTCCCTAAAGTTCTGTTAGATGTGAAGTGAGTATCATTTTATCGCTGTACCAGCTTATCGCTGCACTTCGATTATTATCGATTATGCAAATCAAAGCTGTTAAATATTAAGGGAAATGTGTCTGGATATTAGTACTGAAATTAGAAATTAGAATTAGAAAATTAGAAACAATTAGTGAAATGTCATCGGGATTTTGATTTAGATTTTTACTGAAGATAAATCTGTGATATTATTTAAATATACATATATGGATTAAATATCGCTTGAGTTCAGATTAAGTACGAAATTCGATAACATTGATATAGAACTGATGACAACTCTGGTGCTTGGAATAGTTCATGTAGTAAGTCTAAATAATATGTTAGCCAAGTCTAGGCTCAACTGAAGGTCTGTGCGGAGTTTGATTAGCTGCCGATTGCCGAGTGCTAGACGAGTATTGTGCGGCCGCATTAACTCTGCTTGTCATGTTCTTGCTTGTCGCTGTTGTTAATTGTTGTCGTGTGTCGTCGTCGTTGTCGTCTATTCTGTGCCTGGCCAGCTAGCTGGGAGACAGCACACTCTGTCTCCCTCTCCCTCTCCCTCTCGCTCTCTCTCTTTCGATATTTATCTGTCTGTTGTTGATCTTGGTACAGTTTGCTGCACACGCGCCAAAAAGCATAGCAAAGCAAAGCAAACAAAGCAGTCCAAAGATAACAACAAACAAGCAAACAAACAACGAGGAAAAATCGAGTTCGATTCGAGGAACAACTCGATTCAGCAAAGCAAGAAGGCGTTCCTCGTTGCCGCGTGTGCCATAAATGTAACAATCGCCAATTCGTAAATGGAAAATGGAAAATTGTCGCAGACATTACGCAATGCTGAACAGAGAAACAGACAGAGAGAGAGAGAGAGAGAGAGACAGAGAGAGTCAGAGATTGCAAGCAAGAGAGATATCAACCAAGTACATGTTTCTCGATTGTTTATTCGTCTCCGTGCATTTGGACAAGTATGCATCGATATATATCGAAAATAGCGATAAGTTGATTGATCCTTCTTCGATAATCGATATCATTGCCAATTGTTCCTCTATCTCAAGCTGATCTTAAACTAGGATCATATAGTTGGAATCGTAAGCTGAAGCTTCGATTCAGCCTTCATGCTAAATGCACGTAGCTGAAATGTCAAGCGATTAAAGGCTCGATTAAATATTAATTTCAATTAAAATAATTTTAAAATTCTGAAATCAAGCGAAAGACGCGAACAGCTGCAGCTGCGACAAGGCAAGAAAAAAACCTTTGCAGGCTAAGCTGCAGCTGAAAACCCGAAGCTGACTCGTAGCGAATGACTTAGAACTTGCCACACGGCCAAATTTATGTGCACAAATTAACAAGAAGAAGCAGCAGCAGCAGCTGTAGCTGTAGCTGCAGTGGAGGGAAAGGCGGAGGGGGCAGAAGAAGCAGCATAAGAGGCAATCAAATGACTGCCACATCAATTTATGAGCAGCCGCTGCCAAATCTCTGAAAGCTGTCCGAAAGGCGCGTGCTGCTGGCCAGCTGCAAAGCAGAGCGAGCTGTGTATGAGAGGGAGAGAGAGAGAGAGAGACGGAGAAGGGTAGAAGGCAGCGGGGGATCAGAGCATTGGTGACAAGGAGCTGCAAAACCAGGAAAAGGAGCTCAAAACTTGTTTCGCCCTTTCTCTGTCTTTCTGTCTCCCTCCCTCTCTCTCTCTCTCTCTCTCTCTCTCTCTCTCTTTCATTCTCTGTGTCTGCTTGTCTCGTGCCTGAGCTTGCGTCCTGGCTAAATTTAGCCAGCAGCTCAGCTGCAAAAAGGGCTTTAACTGTTGCCCAAGTGGCGAGCGCGTGGCTCGCAGCTGGCACCGACTGCCCAATGCTCGCTCATCAATCCATTTACCTCTCCAATGCCATTGATATATGCAAGGGCATATGCCTTTAGCTTCGTCAAGTGGGCGTGAGGCGGCAGCAGCTGGCCATGAAACCAATATGCCTGAATTGCGCTTCATGAACGGGCATATACATATGTGGCTAGTGGACTTTGGACGCAAGTTGTTATTGCTTGTTTGTTTGTTTGTTGCTGCTGTTGTTGTTGTTGTTTGTTGACTGCGCGCCATTTGCTTGAAGGAGAAGAAGAAGAAGACGCGAACTGAATGCAGCTGATTCGCAGTGGAGTCGCCCGGAGTAAGCCCCAATGGAAAAGAAGATGTAATCTTAATATATATATATACATATATACATACACACATATAGGAATAAGAAGAAAGTATCTTAAGCGCCAAGATTCTAAATATATGCAAACAATATATTTATTCATGAGCGAGAGTTTATCGAAAATATTTCAAGAGCTCGAGCCGAGGCGAGGAAATCAAAGTTGGAAATTTCATTTGCTTCATTTCTTCGGCTCTTGGGCTAAACGAGCTGTAAAGCATATGCAGAAGAGACTTGCATAGCTACATAGGCATACATACATATACTTGTATATACATACATATATGCATAGCAACATATATTAATAACTATGCCTTAAGCCAATTGGAAACACGTTTTATTTTCCAATAAGAAGCTTTTCACTTTTCTATCAAAATTCATTTTGAAATTCTTCATTAATTATTAATTTCTTTAATCATTAATTGATTTTAAAGTTTGAGATGTTGAGTTTACTCCAAGTTTCCTTTGCTGGCCAAGATTCCAATTGGAATTCGAATTGGATTCTGTTTTAGCTGCAATTTCGTGTGCTGCTTTGGCTTATTTCAATTAGATATATATAAAATGCTTCAGATTTAAGCAAGAGCTTTTCCATTCAATTGCTTTATGAGCAAAATGTTGTAAAAGGGGGCGTGTCAGCGCGTATTTCAAACAGCAGCCGCAACGAATTTTGATTGAAGTGGACTTGGTGATTTTGTGCTTTTCTTGGCTTGGCTTGGCATGCATAATTTGCAGTGGGAAATTGATTGCAGGTGGGCGTGGCTGTGGCCAAAGCTAAAAATATGGCCAAAACTAAAGCTAAAACTTGCGGCAAAGGAAAGGCAGCCAGGCAAAGGCAACAAGTGAAACAAAATTGAATTTAATTAGCTAAATCAGCTAAGCACTCTGTGTGTGTGTGTGTGTGTGTGTGTGTGTGTGTGTGTGTGTGTGTGCAGCCAAAAAGAATGCCAAATGCAGGCAAATTGCTGACAGACAACGGCAATGGGCAAACGGGCACAAAATTATGATAATTGACAGCAATTCGCACAGGCAGTCGCTAGATTGCAGCATTCCTGCACACACACACACACACACACACACACACACACACACACACACACAGACAGACACATGGGCACACACATACCAATGGCTAAGTATATGTTGGCCAGCTCCATATGCCAGTGGGCGGCGCAGGAAGGAAGACAAAACAAAAATTCGCCCATTTCCTCAAAGCGAATGCCAGGCAGCTGCCCCTGCTGCCCCTGCCCCTGCCCCAGCCAGTACAGTGAAATAGCAGTAAGTGTGACAGCCATCAATTAAAAATGCTAGAGCTCTCCATTGCACAGATCCAAGCAGCGCGGCTGCTGCTGATGCCAAATGCCAGGGTCAAATTGGCAGTTGAGGCAGCCATAGCCCAAGTGAAGATCCAACAGCTTAGCTCTATGTGTGTGTGTGTGTGTGTGTGTGTTTGTGTGTGTGTGCTGTGCGTGGCTGCCTGAAGGCAGTTATTGGAAGCGGGGGTAGGGAGGGGGCACAGTGGCAAGTTTGTTGCCAGAGTCTTTTGTTTTGCGCTCGCTCAACTTTTGGCTTCGCTTTTGCCTTTTTGGCGCGCAACTTTTGGCGAGGATGCTGAGCGCGCCTGACTGCCCCAAGTGCCACATTAACATGAGGCAGAAGAGGACGACGAAGCAGAAGAAGATGAGCATAACGAAGAAGAAGAACAATGGAAAAGCCATTAAAGCGGCCAAGGAGAGGCTGGCAAAACGAACTCAAGAAGCCAACTTCAAGAAGGGATGCGCTGAGCAGAGCTAGAAAGGGAGAGAGAGAGAAGGGGCAGAGTTGGAGTGGGAAAGTGGGAGTGCTCCACTGCCTCGCTAAGGCCAGATCAAGCTGTTGGCTCAAGCCTCGACTCACCCACTGTCAAACCCGTAAGCCCGTCTGCTGCTCCCTAAGAGCTGTTCTAATTGCTCGCCATGAAAGAGGTGCGCCTATAAAACAACTATAACTCCCATTCCATAATCATGCACACAGCTCTTACAAAACTAGAGCCCCAAGGGCCCATAAACATTGTAAGGGCCCATAAACTAAGCTCAGGTGAAAGTGTATTATGCGGCAAATCCATCTATGTATCTAAAATCTAAATTATATGAATTAGATGTACATACATCCAGTGTAAGTCGAACATCGTCTACTGATCGAAGAACCCAACTCGATGTAGCCGAAGAGACTTTTGATTCCGTCTTCTTCGATAAAAGACATGAAATATAAGCTTAGGAACAGCTTAACAGCTACCTCTCTCTCTCTCTCTCACTCTCTATAGTCTTTCGCTGCTCTCTCTCTTGCTGCCTCTGTTTGTTAGCTGCCCTCTTGCAGCAACCTCAATAACAATATTTTGTTTCGTTTCGTTTCTTATTTTTGGCTGCTGTTGCACGTTGATTTTGAAAGCCAGACAACTATAAAGACAACAACAACAACAACAAACAGCGGCTAACAGCGAACAGCTAACAACAAAACTCGTTAAGAGCGTAAACGTGTTTTCAACCTTTTCTCTTCTTATTTCTTTCTGATCTTAACAGCAGCGCTCAACGGCCGCCATTTTGTTTGGCTACTCGGCTGGCGGCTCGCTGCTGCGACATTTCTGGTTTTTTCGAACTAAGAAGCCAGTTGGCAACGCGAAGCTAGCCCCCTTATACTGTAAAGTTCATTTGCTCAGTGTGGGGAAAAAGACGTTTCGAATCGAGCTTAGGAGCTAATTTCCCTAGCTCTGTATATCTTGCTCTCTCAAAATGCCCATTCGAAAACTTGAGTTCGGGCATCGAATGGGTTTGTGTCTGCACTTAAAAGACGCCCTCTCATTCGAGGCACATGTACGAATTTCCCTATTCGAAAATTTCAATTGTTATATTTCCTTGGTTTGTGTCTGCACTTCGTTGCAGCTCCAACTCTTTCGGAGTTTACAATTCGATAATATCAGTGGGCACATATAGGTTGGTGGCCGCACAAACAAATCTCTTTCTCATTCGAAGTATATTTCACAGAATGATATTTCGAGCTCCACTGTGGGCAGAGCTACAGGTTTGTGTCTGCACTGAAAGGCTGCTAAGCATTCGAAACGAACTGTTGATATCTTTTATGATGCATGTATAAATCTATAAATATATTATAAATATATATTGTTGATGAAATTATAAATGAATTGTGCTTAGAAATTGATGATGTTAAGGTCCAGCGCATAGGAGCAGGCAATACCTTTTTTCAGTTGTTAGCTTGTGCAACAACCAACAATGGGAATTTCCCCCTTCAGGTATACAGCTTTGGTACATTTCGCTCACACTCTCTCTCTCTCTCGCTCTCTCTATCATTCTGTTGCAACACACGGCAAGCCCTCGTCAGGGGAATTTGTTTGTTCACCGCAAGTCGGGAAATTTTCAAGCCGCAGTATTGCGCACGCTCTCAAGATCAACGGACGCACAGTCGCTCACGCCGAACGTTTTGGTTTTTTGCTTTATTTGTTTTTTTTTTTTCTTTTCGATTGTGCTTCTTTTTGTTTATTTGTGCAAGTGAAGACAATCAAATGAAATGAAATCGCTGTAACTGCAAATGACAAACGAAAACAACAGAAATAAAAACACAACATTTGAAAACATCAGAAAACCCAAAACTATTGAGCGCGCTCTTCACTAGCGAGCGTATGTGTGTGTGTGTATGTGTGTGAAGTACGTTTGTGTGTGTTGGTGTCTCTGTCTGTGCCTAAGCAAAAGTGCGAACTAAGCAGAACAAGAGAAGAGGAACTTTTAAAGACAAACAGGTGCAACATTTAATATATATATAGAGTGTGCACAACAACAACAGTTGCTAGTGGCAGAACAGTTTAGCCAAAGCTAAGGAAGAAGAAGCAGCTGCAGCAGAGGCAGCCGCCAAAAGGGTTGTTCCCTTGCGGAAGTAGCCGAAAACAAAAAAAACAAAAAAAAAGCGACATGTGCTAAAAAAACAAACTTGAAGAAGCTGAAGAAGAGGGGCAGACGCTGAAGCTGAAGAAGTAGCAGCAGCAACAACAGTAATAGCTGTACAAATACAGCAACAACAGCAACTGCAGTACATTCGATACAAATGGATACGGTGGCCATTAAGACGGCGCCGCCGCATGCGCCGCTGGCAGCAACAACTGCCCAACAACAACAACAACAATTGCACAGGCAAACAGCGAACTCGCCCGCTACAATTGGCGACAGCGTCTACAACAACAACAACAACAACAGCAATGGCAACAGCAATAGCATTGGCGCCTTCTTTCAGACCTGCAAGGTAAGCGAAAGAGGAAGAAGAGGAAGTAGAAGAAGCTGCAGAGACTAACAGCAAAAGCTGCATGCGAGATTTAAATGCATCAAAAAGCAAAATTTATTTAGCCCAGCTCCCAAATATTTTCAATATTGCCTCAGATATATAAAGAAATTTATTGATTTCTTTATTTCTATATTTTATATTTTTACTTCTTCTACAAAAAAAGATTTATATATTTATTGATATTAATTTACTTTTATTTATTTATCAAATTTACTAAAATAAATTAGCCTTAATATATTTTTATTTGACTTAAATCTTTTAGGCTTCAATAGAAAATAAATTAAAATAAATTGCTAAAAAAAAAGTGCGAACTAAAAAAATAGTTGGGCAACTCTTTCACTAATATAACAACAATATGAAAGAAAGAAAACATTTTAAAAGCATTTTTCGCTTCAACAAAAATTAAATTATTATTATTTTTTTTTAAAGTTTGATGTAGTTATATAACTTCGTAACGGTTTCAAGCACCCATAAAAAAATAAATAGCTTGAGCCGTTTTTATTTCGACTTTTGCTTTGACAACTTTTTAAAGTACGCAAAATCGCCCCAGACGAAATCAGCAGACAGAGTTCTTTAGGCCTGAGCGGAATGTGTGTAAATGGGGTATATTGGTTCCATACAAAAGTCGAGTTGTTCTAGCTCTCTTCGCCTATGAGAATCAGGGAGTTTAGGGGGAGACGCTCTTCGATTCGCACTCTAAGAACTGTTATACTGTTATACATTCTACCCAGGGTATACCTATTCGAGGCAGACGATCTCTCAACTCACGCTATTATTATCAGTCCCAGAGAGGGCATCTAGATAGGGTATCTTTGAGTCGTGCCTGGCTCGATTGTTGTTCTCTGACATTGTTTTTAGTTCCAAGTCTCAGCCAGAGTCAGCTAATGCTTGCCGAACTGCTTAGTTACGCGTTCAACTGTACTCCCTTTGCTCCCATCTCTCCCTCTCCCTCCTCCCTCTCTCTCTCTCTGGTGTTCTGGCTCTCTTTGCCTCGCTTGTTCTCCCCTTGAATGTGTTTGGTCATGTTGCAAGCATCGTAAAAGCATTTCACAAATGAATTGTCACAATTACGCGCTTTACTCACGACTTTTTCCCCCCGGCTAGCAACAACAACAACAACAAGAATGAAAGAAAATGTGGAAAATGAAAAATGAAAATAGAAAACTCCCAATGTTAGTTGACAACACCAGAAAAAACACGAACCGAGTTAAGGTCAACAGAAACGAATTATTCTACATAAACAGCCGAATAAGGAGCATTCGAGAGTCGAGCATGCGCGACTGCCTAATGCCTGTTCGCTCGATATCTAAGTCTCCCCATGGGATAGTATTTAATGGGCCTCAGACTCTGGCAGAAAACCCATATACCCGCCCCTGCAGCATTCATAGACGAGAATAGAATATAGAAAATAGATAAAAATGTGGAATTCTCTTTTGATATGCTTAGCCAGACAGCCTAAAGTGCAGTGTCACGCCTGGGGGAGAAGGGTATGAGGTGGGGGTGGGGTAATTAGGCAGGCCCTAGGCGGAACAGGTGTAGCTCCGGCATGTGTGACATTTGCCCAATCAGCCTAATTAATGAATGGGCTTCAGAATCCAAGCATCAAGTGGAAGTGAAATGGAACTCTCCAGGGTATCACCAGCCAAACCATGTTATTTGCAACTATTGTATACCCTATATATGGATGACTTGATGGTGCATAAATGATTCGTTCTATTGACTATCCAAGTGAACTAGTACATAATTCGCTCACAATAGTTCTCTTCTCTGTGCCTTGTGCAGCTGCGCAGTGTATACCCTCTGTCGGGCTCACGTAGGGTATTCCATGTTAAACAAACATTTCTCCTTGCTGAAGCACTTGAGACTTTGTTTTCTTGCTGTTTTACACCCTCTTCACTTCGCACCGGAAATGTAACTGTGAATTCCATACGAAAACAAAAACAAGCCAAACATTCAAAATTGTCACGCGTTGTACCCTGCAGAGTACGTGAGCATAGGCTGGTCGCTTCTCTCTGATTCGCAGTAAATTGCGGCGAATGCGTTCTCTGAATCTGCTATGGCTCCCCTCTGTTGCTTTCTGCTGCGATTCTTTGCCTCTAAGCCGCCCACTTTATGCCACAGCTCCTCCTTCTGCCTTTGCCCCAACGCGTTCTCTTGGCTCCTGGCCTTATCTTACTTTTCAGCCCGTCATGCCCCTCTGCCTCTTCCTCAGTCTAGGTCTTACTTTCCCCCACTTCTTGAGCCTCTCTCTCTCTCAGCTTTGTCCACCTTACCTCTGCTGCTGCCCCCCACTCTGTTCATTAGCTCTTTCTACAGCCACTCTCTCTACTCTCTCTCTACTCTGCCCCTGCTTCATCTACTTCACTTTCAGCCTCTGCCTCAGCTTTTGCTTTATCCTTTACCTCTGCTCTAGCTTCTCTTTTACTCTTCCCTACTCCCGCCTCTGTCTCTTTTTCTGTATTTCTCTCGCTCTAACTCTCTCTCTCTCTCTCTCTCTCTCTCTCTCTCTCTCTCTCTCTCTCTCTCTC
>NW_022046325.1:7396-41422 GCF_001654015.2 Drosophila navojoa | reverse complement strand
AACAGTAACAGTAACAGTAACAGTAACAGTAACAGTAACAGTAACAGTAACAGTAGCAGTAACAGTAACAGTAACAGTAGTAGTAGCAGTAACAGTAACAGTAAAAGTAAGCCAAAACAATTATAGTCTAAGAAAAAACTTCTGCTAATAATATCTAAATTTGTATTTCATATGACAGCACATTTAGGTAAAAAAAGTCGCAATCCCACCAATACGATCTGACAAAAGGCAACTTGGTTACAGTTACAGTTACATTTATGAATACTGACTGTTGTGGTCACTGCAGTTGCCGCTTGCGGTGCATGTGGCATATAGTTCTAAAGACCCTCAAAAGTATGCTATACAAATCAAATGTCCCTTTGCGGTCAACCATGTGTGTGTGTGTGCGGGTTTTCAAAGCGTGAGTGTGTTTGTGTTTGCCTGTGATTGGCCTTGCGTTATTTGTTTGCTAATGTAAATTGATAAATTACATGCTAGCTAAGTTAGCTCCTACGAACATTGGACGAATGCAGCCTTAATTAATTAGTCAAAGTGCTTGACAACAACAATAACAACAACAAAATTGTACAAAGCAAACGCAAAACTCGCATGTCATTTGAAAATGTTGCTTAAATTGTTTGCATGACTGGCAAAAAGTATACGCAAACAGACAAAAGCAATTTACATTGATTTTGTACTGATCAATCAATTGTTGTTTCACACACACACACACACACACACACAAACACAGGCACACATAGATTCAAACTTGTGTTCAGTCTTAGCATGGAAATGCAAACATAACGAAATGACATTTACTTTTCCAGAAAGCTGGCAAAAGTTAAGGCTTAAGTAATTGCCAGCATATGTCCACAGTGAGTAAACCAATCAAAGTTCGATTAAATTCACGAATAATTGTTATTTGTTTACCATTTCGATGAAATATGCAAATACTAAATTCAACTAAACTAAATTAAAGCTAACCAAAAATTCTAAAGGAAGCTCAAAGGAAACGATTGTCAGGCTCAAATTGAAACGTGAACATTAGAGGTTTTCAATTGACTGTAATTTGGTACTGGAAATTTATCGAAATCATTGAAGCGATGCCGAAAACCATAAAACTTATCGAATGCTAAAAGGCTATCAATACCCATAATAGACCAATTCGCGGACCACTCGAGGAAGTGTCATTAGTGGGGCGAGAACTGGTGCCAACTTGGCCAATTGGTCCAGTTATCGAAGCAGTTCGATTTAAATGATTTTTATGGCGCTACCTTGACGGTTCTAGTCTTTCCCCTAGGTGAAAATTATGTAAATAGTGGGCTGAAGAGCTGCGTTTGGCTGACACTCGAGCTGAATTATTGAGTGGCATTGACTACGTTCACAGTCGTCGATTGTGAATGAATGATTGGCCGTCATTTGAATTGTAAAATGTGCACTCGATTCGCTGAGTCGAACGATTGAAAATTGTGTAGCTTTAGCGCTGGAGCAAAGCGAGTTTGCCTGACTGCCAAACACTCTACGTTCAGCTATGTTTATCAAACACTATTCACGCCTGAATGACTTCTTCATATACATTTAATATACTATATATGTATATTCTGCGCAATCCCAACAATGATGTGCTATGCAGTTGCCATAGAGATTAAATACAATTGGCTTTAGGTTCTCTTAAGCACAGATTTTGCTGTTGCTGCTCTTCATCTATCTCTTGTGTGTGTATGTATAGCTGTTAATGTCCATAAATATGCGATATGAGCCTGCGGCTCTGATGTTTTTTCTGTTCTTTCTATTTGCTCTGATTTTATTTCTCTTTTTGATTTGCTTGATTTACCTTATTGGCTGCACAAAAAAAAGACGAAATAATTTTATTTCGAATTTGTTTTTATTTATTTATGCCTTTTTCTGTTTTTGTTTCTTGTTGTCGTTGTTGTATGTTTTTGTATTTTCGCTCGTACGTAATTGTTCCTGTTTGTGTTTTGCTCTATCTCTCTCTATCTCTCTCTCTTTCTCTCAGTCTCTCACTGTCTCTCTGTAAATGCTTCAGTTGACTATGTTGATGACAAGTCCCCGGGCATATCTACGCCGTGGTCGACGGGTGTGGCGGTAAAGAGAGTTGGATAGGTCCGGATAGGGCACTTCAAATGCGCCTTTACGCCGCTCGTGCATGATTGCCAGACGCCCAAAAACTTTAGGGGCATTGCTCATACGACGCGTTCTCCGTGTTGTCCTACGCCCCACGTCCCACGTCCCACGTCCCATGTCCGGTGACTAAAGTCAAATAAGAAAACTAATTCCATTGGCCGCCGGCGTCGGCTGCTGCAGGTGGCCAAGAGTCTCAATGGTCTCGCCTATTAAATGGCCCCTGTTTTTGATTTATGGCTGCCAATGAACTGGGGTCTAGCCCTCCGCCTATCCCGCCCAGCTGCTTTGCTCTGACATTGGCCAATTTGTAAGTTTATTTGCTTATGCGAGTCCGCAGTGGTGCCCAGTTCGCAAATTTTCTTATGCCCTGGACGTTTAACCCAGGAAAATCAAACAACAACAACTACCATATAATATTCATTCAAAACTAATGATGTGGAAAATAGAAAAATTGCCTGCAGTTAGCTGCCATACGAAGAGGCCAACGGCAGCGGCATCAATATCTTCCATAGCAGGAGCAGGAGCAGGAGCAGCAGCAGGAGCAGCAGCAGGAGCAGCCGGCTAAACGGAAACAGCATTGAATTGAGATTAAGAGCTGCTAAGAAGTTTTCATTTACTCAGCTCTCAGCACAATTTCTGTTTTTTCCCTCTCTTCTCCTCTTTTTTTACTCACTTGCCTATGGGCTGCCTGTGTCTTGCTTTCCTTTTCATTTCTTCTCGTTTCTCTCTGTCTCACCCAGACAAACGCTGTGTAATCGCACACATTTCAAAGTCAGCTGCCTCTCAGCTCTTTTGCAAGTGTAGACATGACCGAAGCCCTTTTTTTTATAGACTCACTAGACTGGGGGAAGCCATAGTGTCAGACGCCAAGTTATTGTTAACTGGCAGCGAAAGACAATTTAAATTCGAATTACTTTTAGTATATACCAGAAAATACTTGACTATGTTACATATATTCGAAATCTCATTTCGTACAAACTATGAGCATAATGGCTTAATTATTTCTCTTCTATAATTCATACCCAACTCATTACGCACAAAGGGAATTTCCCGAATGGCCAGAGTGTAAGTAGTTTCATATTGTTGGCCTGAATGCAAGAACGCAAAAGAAAAAAAAGAAGCAAAGGAGGGAAAACACGAAATCATTGGCAATTTGGCACTTGATGTTACGCCCATTAGACACAGAGTGTTTCCTCGTGCCGAAACGAGCGGCGACTGCAAAATGAACAAATAAACAAAACTTCAGTCTGTTTTGCTGATTGATTTTCAAATGTGCGCAATCAATAAAATAAAAGAAAAACCAAAAAATTACGAGCAACGTACAAAAAATGAGAGCATCAAGAGAAACAAAATTTATGCGTCATGTGGAATGAAAACTGAAATAAATAAATAATATATAAAACAAACAGAGTGCAGCCAACATAAGAAATATAAATATAGCATTTATTATGGCTCTTCAGCTAATTTCTGTCTAAGTGCCACAACGAGTGGCGCGACGCTGAATAGACAAATTCTTTAAAGCTTCGAGCATGGCTGTATGTATGTGTGCGTATGTGTGCGTGTGTGTGCATGAGAAATGTATAAATGTATATATTTATTGCTGCTTTCATACACATTTGTCTTGTAATATAATCAATTCTGATTCAATTCATATTCAATTTGTTTGACTGTCAATACGTATTCAACAAAACAAAGAAGAAGAAGAAGAAAAAGAAGAAGAAGGGATGACAAAGTCCTGCAGCACTTTGGGCTGTCAACACCTTTGGCTTTGCTTTTGAAACAAACCGAATGATTGACATTGAACGATCTGAATCAAATGTATCTCAATATACAATATATATATATATAGCCTATATGAGCATGTTTTTCTTGTACAGTCAAGAAGTTTCCTGGCTTTTTCATATATGTATATATAAATATATACATCAGCTGCAGCTCACTTTTGAATGCTCCCATATCACTGCGACTTTTCGTATTGCAATAAGAAATCTCAATCAACTTGGAATCGAATGTTTGCCTTTGCGTCCATTTCACACTATTCCCTTTAGGGTCTGTCCTGACAGTGGGACAAGATATTTGAGTTGCAGCTCAAATAGCATGATTGCTCCGTTGGCTATCAGTCGAGGCTATCGGCTTGTCATCGTTTGGCAATCATTTAATGTGGCCACAATAAGTGCCGCTTAGAGACTTGGCGGCGAATAAGCCCAGTCAAAGCACATCAATCTTACTTATCTGCCATAAAACTTTATTTATGTAAATGAATAATATAATAAAAACACAAACACAAACACACACACACACGCACAGATATCAGCCAAAGCTTATCTTATCAGGCTGCATTATATTTATTATTATATTATTTACTTTATCCATATTATCTATCAATTAGCTGCGCAGACGACAAAAGTTTTCTCTTGATGCCCAAAATTACCAATCATTTTCCTTTTTTCATTTTTGTGGAAACTCAGCCTGGTACTAATTGCTAAATTTTTAATGCATTGCCATGCTGAGCATTGCAGCTATCAATTTGCTTAATTAAAAGCAAATTTTTCTTCTTCTACTTGAGCTAAGCGAGCGACTTAAGTCAAGTAGCTAGATATTATCGTAGCAGCAATTAGAAACTAACCACAGAATATGTCAGGCAGGCGGGGATACAGTGGGAGACTGTATATACCCTATAGCTAGATATACTATATGTTTGATATATATATATATATATATATAATATATATACATATATATTTATACTCGTTTTCATGTTGAAAGCGACGAAAAAAATTCAAACACGAAATATTAAAATTTTTTTTATATATATTTATTTATTTATTATATATTTAAATTATTTAAAAATATTCTATTCAGCATATCTGTTATATCATTTTATTTTATACATATATTTTAATTTGATATACCTAATTTATATGATATATTAAATGCAAAATACATAAGGCTCAGCTAGGGTATACAAACTTCTGTCTTTTTCGCTCTCTTCGATTATTAATTGAGCCAACTGTTGGCATTGGCATTTTAAATATTAATTTGAGTACATATCTTGCATCGCACTCGCACTCGCACTCACTTCGTGACTCGCAATTAGCTCGATGTGCTTGAAGCGTGTCAACAACTTTTGCATTTTGCAAATTTGATCGACAAGTCAAGAAAGTCATCCCATCCTATTATAGAAATTGGGAACTTTTTAACAAGTTGCGACTCAGTGTCCCGTCCAGTTTGGCTGCTGTGTAAACGAAATGCTTCGCAATACAAGTTTAAGAAGTTTTTAATGTGTTGCAAGCAGAACTTGAACTTTTAAGCCCAACAGCTCTGAATCGGTGTTAAATGAAAGCCTTTGCTAAGCTCTCTAAGTACTATTCAAGTTATAGTCAGAGCTTATTTAGTTAAGTGCTCTCTCTCAATATGCTAGCAGAAGTTTTGACACTTTAAATAATATATGTGCATGATTTGCATTTGACCAGAGTCATGTTTTATTTATTTATTTTTTTAATACATGGAATATATAGAAAACAGTTGTTTCTCTATTGTGCGCCCCGCTCCATTGTCAGTTTGTTGCGAATGTCGAGCACTTGGTCGCCAATTAAAATTACATTGTTTTCGAATTCAATTAATATTTTATGGAAACGTCATGCACGCTGTGGAAAATGTTTCATTATTATTATGATTATTGGAGTTATTTTTTCATAGAATCGATTCATTTGAATGGCTGCAGCCGAGAGTGACCTGCTGCCTGAATAAAGATAAGCTAGAGCGATACACTGTCTGTGTACAGTGACAGAGCGTATAAATATGGTAATAGGATTTTAGGCTTCGGTACTTAGAACAAACAATTTGTTGCTCTGTTAGCATCAGGAGAAAGATGTACAGTGTAGATGTACAGTGTAAAGAGAGCTATGTCTAACATTCAAGAAGGGAGAGGGTATATTGGCGCTCTAACTCTCCATTCAACTATCCATCCAACTGTCTATAAGTCTCTCCTATTGGTAGTGTATTCTGCAGTCGGCAACACTCAACTGCTGGCTTCTAATTGATATTTTCATGGAAAATTCAAGAAGACAGTTTCGCGTAAATCTAAAGCGACTTACTGTCGCTGTCCCATAAACCGATTATAGAGACCCTTTGTTGTGCTTGAGACGGAATCGATTAGATTCTATAACAAAAGCAGCTCACTCAGTATGAATGAATGAAGTTTGTGTCTGTCTGTCTCGGCCAGCTGTAACTAGAGTAGAAGGCAGTCTGCTTCCTTATCCTATTGCTGATGAAATGTCGAGTTTCGTATGATATTTCATTGCTATCAAAGTGCCAAACACGAAGAAGAAGAAGAGAAATGTAGTTGTTCTTGAAATGAAAGAAATGCCAACTTTTCGATTTGACATGTTTATTGATTTCTGACAATGATACAAAACGCACTCTTTGAGGCAGTTGACAGTGGCGACAATTGGGGGGTTGGGGGCGTGTGAAGAGGCGAACGAACAGCAAAGAGACTGCAACCATTTGGCAGTTGACAATTTGCTCTTTTCTTCAGCGTTTTGCCACTCTTCTGCTCTCATTCGCTCCTCCTTCCTCCCCCTCTCACTCTCACCTCAAGGTGCAGTTGGCAAATAAAAAAAAAAGTTCGCCGAGACGAGGCCGTTTAAGTTTCATGAATGACTTGCAGCTGTTACAGTTGGCAAAAAAGCTATCAACGGCATAGCACAGCCATCAAGCCATCAGCCCAGCAGCCCATCAGCACGGTTGCTGTGGGCGTGGGATTGAGAGTCACTCGACAATGCTTGAAAGTGCGTTGGCCTGTGCCACACAGACAGCGGCAGCCGTTGCTTCACTATTTCTTTTCTTTAGGCATAGAAAATGTATGCGAATGGGGTATGCTAGTTTTGGGAGTACGTATGCAACAAATCGAAGGAAAGTTGATATCGATAACTTTTGGTAGTTGCCTGGTTGGCTCTTCGATTAATTGTCAGCATAAGTTATTATCTCGTTTCTTAAAATCCTTTTGCTATTACAGGGCATCGCTTAGCCGCATACACTGCACCACATAGCCTCGACTTATTTTTTCTACCGCTATGCATATATATACATATAGAATTTTGAGCTTTTTCACATTTTTTTTCCATTTTTTTGCATTTCGGACAAATGTCGCCTGCCGCTGACAGCTTCATTGCACCTGAACAGACTTTGGTTGAGCTCGACGATTTAACGAGCTGCCGCAGTTTGGTGGGCGTATGAGTAATGCTGATAATAAGTAGTATATGCATGCATGTATAATTGCAGGCGAGCTCAGCATTTGAAAGGCCTGCTCGAGCCACAAATTTGCGGGCCAACCAGCTGTGCCACGTAAATAGATACAGAGGCAACAAGTCAAGAGCAGAGCACAATGGGCGCTAGCACAATGCAGCAGCAGCAGCAGCAACTGTTGCTGCAGAGCAGCCGACACTTTACTAATAGTCTTGTAAATTTATTTTATTTGAGGGCTGACGCCATTGTCTGGCGCCATATTGTTGCGGAAACGGAAGCGGAGCTGCTCAGCAACGGCACCTGCTGCGTTTCTTGGCCAAACGGCGCGGCGTTGCACTTCCGCCTGCTGCTCGGCTGCAGCGTGGCTGCCCATAAATCGCTATGTGGTATGTGGCTAAGCCGTTTAGACTAGAAGAGAATCTCGAGCGTTTAATAAAACTATGTCGGATTGTGCAGCTCAGTGCAGTTCGCTGCTGTGGCCGACTCACAAATGTATCAAATGGTCGAAATTTATGGCCAACTGCGGCGCGATGACCTTTATGACCCAATTTATCTCATAGCGGACAGTTGCTAAAAATAATTTCTATTACCGAATTCAAATTGACTTTACATATAGCACATTTTCAGCCTCGATGCAGTATTTGTTTGCGTTGGTTGTCTGTGTTTGCCCTCATAAAACAGGGCTTAGGTTTGCCTGTCGAACACACACACACACACACACACAGATACGCTGAAAAAAGTGCGCAAATGAAGGCAACAACTTTTCATTTCTCTTGCTCAAACTCACACACACACACATACATACATACATACATAATTGTACACCCATTAAGTACTGATTAGGGTAAAGCAGAAGTTTTCTGCGTGGGAGCTCTGCGGGCTGACTCTGCCTCTGCCTCTGGAGTTTACATTACGAGCGTGTGCTGAAAGTACTCAAAATGTAGATATATATATTAGTATACACATATATTAATATACATATATGTGTTGCACATTAAGAGTTTTGAAATTGTAATTGCCATTTTTGTGGTCTGCTAAGCGTTAAAATAGTTTCAATTGACGGAACGTTGAAAATGAATTTAGTATCAAAGATAAGTGCACAATGAAGCCTTATAGAGAGACCGAGAGATCCGTAAAGTAATTTAAGCAAATGTTTGCTAACGTCGATTGCTGCTGAGTCACATTAAATTTTCAGCTTATGCATGAAATAGTTAACTACACGAATATTTATATCTAGATGGCTTGGCATTCGTCACTAGTGTAGCCCATTCAAAATGTCACCATTCCATTTCGGAAATCGATTTTCATATACATATATTGAGAAGTCGTTCACATATGAAAATGTTTGAAAGTGCAGAATGAATTCACTTTGGCCTTGAGTATGGCCAAAGAAAGGAATCGCTAGATATACGAATGTCACCCGACCCACACACTGACAGCTCGAGGCAAGTATTGCATTAGTTTTTTATCAAAGCTTGGACATTGCTTAGGGAAATTTGTTAGAGTGTGCCCCAGAGAGAGAAGCAGAGAGAAAGAGAAGGAGACAGAGAGATAGAGAGAGAGAGAGAGAGATAAAGTGAGAGTATATTCGAAAAACAATTAATGCTGAGCTCAGACGATCACGGCTGAACTCCAACGCTTGAGTTCAAGCGGCTTGTAACTTGAATTTAAAATGTTAATCCGTGTACGTCTAATGCCATGGTTACCCATGCTGAGTAATTGGAGCATCTCTCTGGATGTGGTCGTAAATACCTCAAAGCTCTGCATCGCAGTTCATTTGACGGCGCCAGGCGGCGGCCTTCAATGCGATGTTTCTGCTTGAACAGCACAGAGTCCTGTTCGCGTATGTTTTACATTTTATCTGCATCAACTTAATTGCTCAGTCTTATATAGAAGGTTGCTTGAGGTCAGCAGTCGCATAATCTTTTATATCTCTAAGAATGGCAAGGAGTTGCCAATTGGTCAATGAGAGTACTTGACCTACGACACAGCTCTTTAGCAATCTCCATTGACTAGATCTGAACTAGATGTAAATATTTTGATAGCGCTTGGCTTTAGAATGCCTTACACTCAATTCACTTGCTAGACAGCACACAGTACAGCAAATCCGCGTAATCATCTAATGCTTTCCCGGAAAAAGTCGATGTCGATTCGCAGCGATGCAGTGCGAAAGTCGGGCATTTCGCGCTTTTGGCGGAAGCTTAGAAAATGTTGATACGTAATGCGGAATTATCAAGCTAGGCAGCCATTTGTGTTCAGCTACTTTTTTGTATTCCTATTTCTCTTTTTCTTTTTTTTTATGAAAATTCAAGCGAAAAGCGCTCTTAGATAATGCCCAACAAAACAAATGTTTAGTAAATTCGATTCGTGGTAAAAGATTTTCCATGTAGATTAGCCAAAAGCTTTTTAGCAGAACTCGTCTAAAGCATTTCATTTAATTTATTTACGCATTTAGCCAGCCCAAAGGCAAAGTGTAGTTGTTTGGAATTACACATGTTGCAGCTGCACTAGACAAATGCAGCTAAATACAGGTGTTTTTTTTTTCTTTGTGTTTATCCTGAAATAATATTAGCAAATGCAATTATGCGTAATAAAGCGAACCTGCCGAGGTTAGCTAATGTATAGCTATATATATATATAGATATATAAAGATATTTTTTTTTATATTAGTCTCTTTCCACATAACCTTAAAGTATCGAAATATTATCCATCTATGGCAAACAGTCAACAAATCTAGTTCGCTTCATTATGTAAATGTTGAGCAAACTTTGTCGACAATGTCGGACAATTCGTCAAATGTTTTCCCAACGAAATTCCATCTCTAGCGATGCTCATGTGTGCGCTGCATGCATATTTGTCTCCAATTTGATTGTATTTCATAATATTTGAGCACGTTGACAGCAGGCAAGTCTGCAGCTTCTCTCTCTCCCTCTCTCTCTCTCTCTCCCTCCCTCTCACTTTGTTTGCTTTTCGAAATGAAATTCCTTTACAATCGAGCAGTTGCAGTTGAAACTCTGACCAAATAGCAGCCAGCGCTCAGCGCTCAGCCCACTTGAATCACTCATAGCTTATAGCAGGTTATACACACACACACATACATACGTAGACTTTATGCCATTTGAAGTTACAAAATTTTAATGAACGAGCAATTAGTAAAGTAGCTAAGTGTGTATGTATATATATTAGCTCATTATGAGTCTGGCTGCCACTTAATTAGTCTATTAATAAGCTGAATAGAAAGTGCAAAATGCTTCGCAAAACTCTGAGCGATGATGATGTGACCCTTTGCAAGTGGATCCAAAACACAAATCCCTTTGAAGCGCACGAAAAGTGTGTGAGAGGTGTTTATCCTTTAATATATTATTATTTTAGGCTAGAGATAAATATAGAGGCAGCGTAACTAGGCCACTCTTGCCGCTTTAGATTATTCGAAATGGGCCGACATAATTTGCAGCACATTAAATTCGGCGAAAATCTTAGGAATTTGTAAGGCCTCTGGTAATTGGGCAATTAGATGAAATTGACATTCCAGTGCCGCTCTGTGGTCAAATACATGTATTTCATATCGCAAGTTATATATTTTATATATTTTAGCAAATTTTCTGCCAACTACCGAGTCCCTGGAGCCAAATGTTGCCAAAGACGCTGCGACTCAAGTCAAAAGTAGCGCACTCAAAAATTCCCATATCTAATCAGTCAAGTGCTCATTGCTAAAGCAAAGCCCCTATGGAAAGTGCCTATGCACATATACATACATACATATATCTGCTTCAGGCCAACCACAGAGCCCAGCGAGGCTGGTTGCTTCCGCTGCTGCTGCTGCTGCTGCTGCTCCTGCTCCCACTCCTGCTGGCATGTAGTGTGCTAAAAGCATATTAAGTTGGTAAACAAATTTTTTTTTTTTTTTTTTGCTGAGCATACAAAGCAATTGCATACCCTGCTGCATCTCAGTGGCTGATAACCAGCAGAAAGATGCTCCAGAGACCATTCCTAGATAACATCTAAGTGCTCAAGTCAAACATTATTCAGCTCGGGGCAATCAGGCGGCAGCTAATGCCATTTGGCAAGTGCTCCAAGGATATAATTGAATCGAGCTTTCAGTTGTGCGAGCTTCTGTTTTCAAAGCGAACTTTAAATTGAGTAAATCGAAGTTTTGTTAGGGCAACTTTAAAGTCGGCTTGTGTGTTTTAAAAATCTTCTATTTTTTTTATATACTTTTCATTTTCCTTTTATTATTTATTTAAGTATTTTTTTTAATTTATTTTTTTTAATTTTTTTTTTTTAATTTTTTTTTTTTTTTTTTTTAATACTGTTTGCATTGCCATCAAGTGCATGGGCGCTGTTCCCTTTCGATTGGCCGCTCTATCAAAGCACATTTTATGCCATATATGTTTGTGCATTTGTGTGTGTGTGTGTGGGTGCTCTTGCGTGTATGCTCTGTTGTCATTCGGTAGCTAGATGTCGATACCAGGAGCACTAAATATAAGTGAATAACTACAACAACAACTACAACTACAACTACAACAGGGACCAGCAGCAGGTCAGCTCGAACGGCCGCCTAAATTGCTTAAAAATGCCTTTGTCCAGGCCTAAAGCGAACCAACAAATCACACACCCCAACACACCCGCACAGCCACCCTCCCACAGCCATAGAAATTTTGGTGCACAAACTATACAAAATTATCCACTGGATTTTGTGTGCAGCCCGAGGCTGCAGACAACGCTCGACCACATGCATAGGGGCCATAAGCCAAACAATGCCCTGGACAAAGGTCACCGCATAGCTAGGCCAGTGCCTAACTAAAGTAAACGTAGAGAACAACGTTGCATCTGACATATATGATGCTAAACACAATGTCTTCTGCTATCCCAATGCATATAGATGAGTTTCTATATAGGAATTGCGTATGATTTATCCAGATATTTCTGCTTTTACTTTTGAACTCATAAATGGGGTAAAAATTTTAGGAAAATTTGCATGCATATTAAAGCAAATTAAACACAAATTATACTCATTCACGAGAGTGAATAGAGTATATGGATTTTGTATAATCTTATGAATGTAAACCATTGAGATTTACCCCCATTTGGGGCGTGGCTTATCTGAAAATATATCAAGCAATATTTGTGCCGTGACTGAGTATTTTGCAGTCGGTAAGGCCCGACATTCGTTTTTGCTTTTATTATATTTATTTCTTTCTAATTCTTAAACCCCACAAACTCAAAGAAGTATTTATTATTTAAATACATATATTCCGTATATGCGCAGCCAGTTTTATTTTTACCAAATGAGTTTCCAAAAGCCAAGCGCTGCACAGGCTACATTAGGCCATGTGTTACCCAAATGCTTAATTCACATAATTTCTAATTTATTGCCTAGAAGTGTTGTAATAAATCCTAATTGGCTAACGCCGAGACTTGTGAAAGAAACTTTTGTCTCGAGTTCCCGATTTCGTTGTGGAAAAATAAAATATTCATGGCATAAATAATATCAAAAATTCTGAACGAATGAAAGCTATGATATCTAGATTTAAGCTGCAGTAATTAATCTGAAATTAAATGAAAACTTTGGCCTCTTTCATTTGTTTCTCGTATATTTTAAAAGTATCCCAAAACTTGTAGTAGTAGAAAACTAGACTAAAGTCTTTAAGCCTGAATATTAATTTGAAGTTGGGCGGTGCTCAAAACTTAGAGATGACTTATGAGCTGCATATGTGTGTGAGTGTGTGTGTGTGTGTGTGTGTGTGTGAGTGTTCAATATTTGCTTAAAGCTGCTGCCTTCATGCTCAGCTCCAATGTGTTGAATGCAATTTTTTGTTGTTGTTGTTGTTTTCTGTTGGTGGTGGGCTGCGTTGCTGTTGTTGTTGTTGTTGCCAAAAGTTTGTCCTATATGACATTTGTCATAAATTTAATTAAAACAAAATGCCGGAAATAAGTGAAGTGAAGTGCAAAGCTGCGGCTGACAAAACTTGTCTAACTGGGTGCCTGACAAGCGCATAGACAGCAGCAGCGCCAGCAGGAAGCGTGAGGCAGGAGCTGGGGCCCGCCGAGCGAGCGGTCGGGCAGACAAACAGCTGCCTCATGGGGCTTAAAACAACGCAGCTGCCAAGTTGTAGGCACACTGCCTGAACACATCACCCACGTACACACACACACACACACACACACACACACACACGCACGCAAGGGCTGCTCATGTGGGTGTAGCAGCGCACAAAAAAAAAGGATTGCTATGCGCTGTCATTAAAAGGTTTGAAAAAAGTTTGCGTTTTCCGCTGTAGCCAAAGAATTTGTATGGCAACCGAGCAGAAGCTGGCAAAGAGGGGAAAAGAAAACACGCGAAAAAAAATAGGAAAATAAAGAAAACATGGGGTAAAAAGCAACAGCGAGTTGCGCTGGATTGTCCGACAGCGCTTTACACGCAAAATAAACCTTTGGCAAAACGTGTGCACTGGAATCGGAGTGGCAGATGGGAATGCAGAGTTAAGATCTAAACTTTGTGCCGCTAATGTTGCAATTTCGTTAATTAAACAACATTTTTAACGCGCGTGTGTGTGTGTGTGTTGTTTTTTTCACAGCGCTCAAGGCTGACTGAGTAGCAAATCGTGTTGAGATCTGCCGTTAGGAAGCTCATGTGGCTCGAAATCGACTGAGTTGTTTGTAAGCGCCTTTCGACTCTCTTAATCAGCTCTATTGAATTGGAATTAAAGGCATTAGACAGCAGCAGCAGCCATAGATTAGTTAATTAACTTATTGAAGCACAGCTGGCAATGCATAGAATCTTGATTCAATTGACAGAGAATACTTACCTGAGGATATCAGAGTAGCTGATTCTTTACTTTTGCCCCGCTTTACATTATTACGTGCTCCATTCACCTTCAATCAACAATTTAACAACAATTAAGTATACGCAGTGGGCAAGAAGTACTGAGAAATAAATCACAAACAAAATATATACAGTTTAAATGAAACTCTCACCCTCAATCAGCTAGTTTTGCCATAGGTAAGCACTGCCCATTAAGTTGGAGTAGGAGCATGAGCTAAGACCTTAGCAAACTACTCAGCTTGGCTCTTTGTTCATTAGGGCTGTGTTGACAGTTTCTTTGCTGTATTATTACTCTGCCAAATATTAGACAAAAAACTTGAAGTTTACCCACAGAGCGAACGGGAATGTTCTAATGAATTCGTTAAAGTGCTAGTTTGCCAGTTAGCCGAAGGACACGCGCTGGGTGGGTTGGGTGCAGGGTATCAATTATTCAAGGAGAGCCTTTCTGAATATTTAACATGTGCTGCTAACAAGTCAATATTATAGCTCTTGGCCAGGCTAATTGAAGTATCGATTGGCCGCGTATTAAAAATGACTAACCGCAAGGTGCGTGGGGCGTGGTGAGTGGTGCGTGGTGCAAGGTGCTTGGTGTCGGTGTTTGGGCCACAGTTGAGTGGCTCTGTGGTTGCAATAACAGTTCTACAGTCCGTTATTAATGTATGAAACTGAATTATTTATTTGACGCTGTTGTTGTTAAACTCTAACGGGCAATAATAACATCAGCAACAATAATCATAACAATTACAATAAAAACGAAATGTGCCCCGCCCATCGACAGCACCCCCCTCCCTCTCCGCCTGCTGCGCAAACAATTCAAGCCCAAGGCACACAAACAAACAAACAAGCTGTGTGTGTGTGTGTGTATTTATTTATGTGTATGTCTGTGTGTGTGTGTGTGTGTGTGTGTGTTTGTGCATTGAGTTGTCAAGTTCATTTGATTGTTATTAGGTGTTGATTACATAGCCTAAGCAACACCAACAACAACAAGAACTTCGAGCACGTGCACACTTGATATCAGCTGATAAGCGCTATCAGTACCATTCGCCAACCGCACGCAGCGTTATCTCCTGCACCTGAGTATGCGGCGGAGTTGAGAGCGCATAGAGCACCGCCTGAGCCACATCGTCGGCCTGCAGAATGACATCGCCCAGCTGGGCCTTAGTCTCGTCTGGCACTATCTCCGTGGACACCCAGCCGGGGAAAATGCTCTGCAAGTGTTTAAGAAATATTTATTTTGTTGTTCTCTCTTTGGCTTTGGGGAGTTCAGGGAGATTATTTGGCGCTCTAATTGCTCCGTCATTTTCGGCAATTCAGAAATCTAATATCTATACGTAGTAATACCAACTGTCTGTTAGTTAATTTGCCTCTTGCCTATGCCTGCATGGCTACGTATTATGTGCTGACTAAGTGCTATTATGATTTATACTACTTATTTGCTGTAGGGAGATACGAAAAGCTAGTTAGCTTTTCGTACACTTTCTTTGAGTAGTTTAACAACTTCAGTAAGTATGCTACTCATTAAAGAAAATGTCTTGAAGCTCCTCAAATAGAGTGATGTTCATGAAAATACTACTATTTTCATGAATTACCTACTATCTACGTACTACTATTTACTTATCTACTACTATAATTATGAACAGAATGTATGTATGTATTTTAGAAGGGTAGCAATTTTCATTTGACATTGAGTGTAAAGAAGATAATAACGAATAAATTACACTAAATTCCGTTAGAGATCATTTACATGTACATAGTCATATACATATATATTCTTTACGACTTTAAAGAGTTGTATTGTAGTGCTTCATAAAAATAGTAAGCTCAATTCATAAAGAGACAATGAGAAATACTTGAAAAAATTGTATAAATAAACAAAAATATTAATAATAAATCAATGCTATTCGGCAAAAACGGAAGAATTTCTCAGAAAGTAAATATTTTCTATAAAAGTTTTTGTTAGAGTTTTTTCAGACACTTTTTCAAGCTAAAAACTTTCTACTTACTCCATGACTGCGCATAAATTCTACTATCAATTGTTGGAAAATTTTAAATCTCGAAATCAAAATTCTCTATTTAGACTTAATTTTAAGCCCAACTCATTTAATTTATGACTTCATCAGGCAAAGTAAGTGTTCTGAAGAACTGTAAATACTTTCCTCAAATAACAGTTGAATGCTTTTTCAAACTGATACTAAAAATTCAAATACTTCAACTTCAACAGTTCTACCAAGCATCAAGCCCTAGTCTAGCGCCACTTCATCAATCCCATCCCCTTTGACTTACCGTTGTCTTAATTTTCAACTTCTGTGTGATCAGCTCCTGGCGGCAAATCTCGTGCACAGCGGTCAAGGCGAACTTGCTGGGCGTATAGATGTTGAGGCTGGGATCGATGTGGCCGGGATTGTAGCCAGCCAGGCCGGCGGTGCTGTTGATGAAGAACAGATGGCCGGCCACTTGGCGGCGACGCATGCTGCTGGCGGCCAGCTTGGTGCAGTAGATGCTGCCCATTAGGTTGGTCTGGAGCACATCGGTGATGTCCTTGGTGGGCATGTCCAGCAGATGGCCGTCGCGCAGGATGCCCGCATTGTTGATCAGCACATCGATGCCGCCCAGCTGCTGTTCGATCCACTCGAAGGCGCTGTTCACCTGCGCCTCCGCCGAGACGTCGCAGGTGCGCTGATGGAAGCGTGCCTGCTGATCCTTGGGCAGTGATTGACGCAGCTGCTCCAGTCGCTCGGTGCGACGTGCCAGGCCAACGACCTGCAGGCCGGCGGCCACCAAGACCTTGGCGCAGGCAGCGCCAATGCCCGAGCTGGCGCCCGTTATGACCGCAACACGATTCTGCCACCGATCCATGCTAGACAACTGAGTGAATGAGTCGATGCTTAGGCCGCGCGACCTATTTATACAGAGAGCGCGAGAGAAAGAGAGAGCGAGAGCGAGGCAGTGAGGCTGACCGCTTATCATTCGCTCTGCTGCTCGCTCTCACTCTCTCCCGCTCTCGCTCTGCTGCTTGGCCTGACGTGTCGCTCGCTCACTGCTCTGCGCTGCGAAACAGGCCACCTCACAACAGCTGCTCCGCGGTTCAGGTTCACTGCGCCGATCCGGCCGGAGGGCTTGTTTGTTTGCCAGCTCTTCGCTGTTATCAGCTCACTCCGTCCGTCCGGCTGCTGATAAGTGCCCCATAGGCTGTGGGTGTCATAAATTGTGAGTGATTTTACATTTAGCTATAGCCTGGCCTGAGATTATCAGATTCGGCTATGTAGTATCATCGTCCAAAAGTTTTTGAAGATGAGCTCTTTATTGCATTACAATAAACAGTGTTGAATATTATTGCAGCAATATGATTATAAAGTTTTTGCTTGATTGCCAAATCTTTCTCTTTGGCACTCAAAGCTGAAAGTTATTAAAATTTAAGTTCTCTTCTTGTTTGCTCAGTCTTCAGAAAAGTTTTGGCTTCACTCGGCTTTGGCTTTGGCTTTAGCTCTAGAGCTAAGACTGACTTTTAAATTAGCTGCTTGGCAAATGGGCTAATAAGGCTGCCGGCAATATAGCCACACGGAGACAAACAGCCGGGCATGTGGATGCACCAACACATGCATACATACATACATGCATGCATATGAATATGTATGGGCTATTAAAAAAAAGCCAACGTGCAGTGCTGTTAAACGACGCCTCAATTTATGCCCAGCCCAACAGGCACACAGACACACACACACACGCACACCTAAGTACACCTATTGCAACAACTAAAGCACTTCGAATGGTATATGGCAGCCATATGTTGTCGGAGGATCTCCTTGGGTCTTTCTGCTTTATCGCCGTTTTTCCTTTTTTATGGAACGCTCGTAACATTCAAGAGATGCTTAAATGGGAAACAATAAAAGCTCGATGAGTGTGTAGGTGTGTGTGTGTGTGTGTGTGCGGAGTGGTGTATGGTCACAGCTTAAAGGGTTGGCGAAGCGCAGGGGCAAAGCACTTGGCTCTAGCTTAAGGCCAAATGGGTGCAGCTTCACACGAGTTTCTCTAACGAGCAACCCGTTTTTTATGCACACTCCTTCCCTCTCCCTCACTCCCTCGCCCCCCCTCTCTGTCTGGCTGGCCGTTTTTCTCTGTCTCTTTGGTGTGCTGCTAGTGTTGCAACATGTTGCAAGTGTGTGGTCATGTTCATCAAATCACGACCGTCACTTGGCAGCACTTTATCATGCAATTACAAGTGCGAAACGTTTCGCAGGCGGCACTTGGTAAGGGAAAATGTGGGCGTAACAAACAGCACAGCAACAGCAACGGAGACAAGAACAACAACAACAGCTACAATGGCATTATTCTTGCCATATCGATACACAAATTGCTTTACATTCTATCAATCAAGCTGCCCCATCTGATTAACACTTGGCACACCCAAGCGTTCCATTGTTCTTGCTGCCCGGATAGCTGATAGAGAACTTGGCAAAAAACAAAAGAGAAAGAGGAAGAGGAAGCAGAGAAGAGCATGCTTACTTCACTAAGCCGCAGCTCACATACTCTTATCGAGCTGATTGAGGCTTATGGCAGCCGCGTTGACTTGACTAACTGCAAGGAAAGCTGAAAATCTCGCACAGCATCAACAACGCAGCCACAGCAGTCTAGCCCCGACCCATGCTGGGGTACCTCATTTTGCGGAATGGCCACTTGGCAGGGTATACGAAAATGTGTCCCGCCAAGCGGCGCTCATCAATAATTTGATGGCAATTTCTCGCATCTCATATTGATGCATGGCAATTTGTATGGATTTTCCAGGTATTTCACCTCAAGATAAACGAATCGCCCAAGATTCGAACTGTGCCAGTTTCCACTAGCCCGCTAGACCCCCAGCCTGCTTACCTGCCCACGTGTCCGCCTTTGGCTCCAGCGGCTGTCACGCGTACAGCGTTTTGTTCCTTTTCTTTTTTTTCCATCTATTTTTCCACTTTCTTTTTTTTTTGCTCTTGCTTTATTCTTTTGTCTTAACGGCTTCTTGTTGGCGTTGCTAAACGTGTCAATAGACCTGTGCTAAGTATGGCACTGCATCCGCCTCCGCCCACACAACTTGTTCTCTTTTTGGTTTCTTCATTTCTTTCTCTTTCTATTTTTTTGCATACTTAAAGACACTCACTAAAATAATAACAGAAAATCTGAAGCCTCCGGCAGCGATTCTCCAAAGGAAAGCGTGAACTTGTCGCATATGGGCGGCGCGGCAGGCGGATTGGGCCAGGTGTGTCAGGCTGGCCAGGTGGGCTCAGTAGCTACCTAAACTGTGCTTTCTCTGTTATTTTTAGCTTAACTCATATTATTTTATTTGATACTATTTGGTTTTCATTTATTTGCATGTCACACACATACGCAGACACACGCATGCACACACACGCATGCACACTTGTATCGAAACACTCATGCACTCACACACGAGCCAAAGAAAACAACAAAAATTGACAACGGCAAATAGAACAAAAACATTTTGACAGCACAACGGAGCGACAGACACGCAGGCCGGCAAATAAGAGCGAGTGAGAGAGCGAGAGAGAGAGTGAGTGAGACAGTGATAGAGGTATAAATTATGCGAAGTATTAAGTAAGAGAAGAGGAGGCAGAGGTAAAGGCGATGGCAAAGGCAAAAGCAGACTGAAAGGTAGAGGCAGAGGCAGAGGCAGAGGCACAGGCAAATGCAGAGGCATAGACAGAAGAAGAGGCAGAGGCTGAGTGAGCTTTAAACAGGTGAGAAATATAGTGGCAATCCCGTCAAAGCGATGCCAACATCAACTTCAAAGGAACAAACGAAAACTGAGAAAACGTTAACTGAGAGAAGAGTTTGCTCTTGCATTTCGCATACATTCAATAAATATACAAAAACAACAATTTCATATATAGTAAAAATACAAATATGTTTGCAATGTATTATTTGCATATTTAAAATGGATAAAATTGCAAATTTATAATAACTAAAAAAATAAATAACATATTATAAGCCTGGAACGAACTAAAATTGAAAATAAATATTTCAATTAGTGAAACTATAAGCCTCATATACCTCTTTAAGCCAATTGTAATGCTATAACTAAAATTAGAATTGATAACTAGATCCACATAAATGTGGAAAAAAAAAGTAAATACTAATTAAAGTTTAATAAACCTTCTATTAGCTAGTTGTGTGGTCAGACCGACGCTTAATGTGGGATGAAAACAATTTAGTGTATGCCACATATGTACGTACATGTTTCAGTGTGTGCGTGTGTGTGTGTTTGTTTGCGATGCAGCGAAAAATCTACATAAATTAGTTTGGTTCGCCAGGCATGAGGCAGGCAATGGCGTAATTTTATGTAAATTTCATTTAAAAACTGTTCTGCAACTGCAAAACAATCAACAACAACAACAACAGCAAGTTGCATGTGGCATGTGGCATGTGGCATGCAGCATACGCCATGCGGCGATATGTGAGACACGCGTTTGCATACAAGCAAAATAAACCTGGGCCTGTGCTTGTATTAACCTGCTAGTTATTAGCTGTGGCTGACTGTGTGTGTGTGTGTGTGTGAGTGGGTGGGTGGGTCGGTTGGTTATTTGTGTGGCTGTGGCTGGCCGTATGAATATATGTAATTGCCAGCTTACATCTGCTTATCAGCTGGGCGAAAGCAGAGCACAATTTAAATCACTTGTACCTTCTACTCTCTCTCTCTCTCTCTCTCTCTGTCTCTTCTACTCCCCCTCTCTCTCTCTCTCTCTTGCTCTCTTTTCTCTCTCCGCCCCTATATTATTTGATACATATTCGTTTTTCATGCTACAATTTGCATTTATTTTTCAATACTTGCTGACAGAATAACAACAGTAACTTCTGCTGCTTCTGCTCCCTCTCTCCCTCTCTCTCTTTCTCTCTCTCTCTCAGTCCCTTGCGTGCTCTCCACACTGAATCGCTGAGATTGTTGTTAATATCGCAATTTGCTATTGCACTGCCAGCAGCCATTGGCCTGCCATCATTAACATCTTCGGCATTCGCATTCATTTCGCCAAGACGCTGACAGGACGTCAGCGCTTAGCCCAGCCCAGCCCAGGCCAAGCCAGGCGGGCAGCAGGACGATAATATCCTGGCGCTGACAGTCAGCAGCAGAAAGCAATCGAAATATTTCAAATACCCAATACAAATAGTAGTTGAATTTACATTTGCTCGCCGTCTTTCACTCAGCTTGACTTACATACATTTGTCTCATTCATCGTTTCATTGGAAAATTAGTTATTATTATGGCTTTTCCACGAACCCGCTTCTCTGCCATTATTTACTATTTACAGTATAACTGTAGTGACATTTTGTCATGAAAATACGCCATTCATAATTCTTTTTCGGCGAATTTATGCCTCTGTTGATTTCACTCAGCATGACAACCAATTCGCGGTTTTTTTTCCTTCGTTCCGAAAATTGTATTTAAGAGTTTTTCTCAGATTTTGTGCTCTGGCTGCTGTAAACTAATTTGAAATTTCATTCGCATTTTCGAATGTGTTTTGGTTATTGGGAATTAATATAATATGACTTAAAGTGAACGAATTTGTTGCTCTGCCAACTTTTGTCGGTTTTGTTTGACGTTGCATTCTTATATGGAGGCTGCAGTGGAACTGAAATGTTTCATCCTAAAGGTATTACTACAACTACTTTGAGACTCTATTAGATAGAGCTAGAGTTACTAAACTTCATGCCTTAAGAGTTTGTGCCATTCAATAGCTGCCCTTATCTATAATATATATCACCTTCTATCTGGTAAGGCAGCTCTAATTATTATGGGATTACCTGCTTAGCTTTTTATATTTATAAATAATGGAAAAGATAATTAAAATATGTTGAGCATTATTACTTTTAATTTTCATAAACTTTTTTTTTTTTACTACAACTAAAATGTTGAATTAGTTGCTAAAATCAAAATGACTTCATACATTAATATTAATAAGGCACACAAAAGTTTAGTATTTATTTAGAAATTCAAGCTTGAATTCACATGAATTGCTGAACAAATTTTTCGATTCAATGGAGGCTGCGGGAAATTAGAAAAATATTGTTGCTTACTCATAAACCTAATTAGATTCATTTGTATTGATCTGATGGAAGTTTAAGCAGTAAGACATATAACACAAAAAGTTGCTCAAATGTTATTTATTTTATTCGTTGAGTGACATGATATTGCACTCTTCTAGTATTCATCTCATATTCCATTTCATCTATATTAAATTTTGCTTAGTCTTTCACTGAATACCTCAATTATCTGTAAATATATACAAGTATGCATAGAAGTCAAAGTTCCATGGGAATTTATGACCTTTCACGTGGGTTACACCGCAAGTGGCCAGCCTTGTAGTTGCAGTTGATGAGTGCTTCCAGTAGAACGCTCTTCGCACTTGCAACGACCTTAGCCGTCTCCGTTTTGAGGGCTAACAAAGCCTGCACTTGCGATACTTAAGTGTAAATTGTTAAAATGGTTGCTGCGGATGGCATTGCGGGAAGGAAGTATTTAAAGCCAACAGCAGCGCGCAAAGAAAACCAGTTATAAAGCAGGTGAAATGCCAACAATATGAAAGGGAGAAGGAGCTGCAGTGGGAGCAGGAGCTGTCGAAGGACCTGCTCATAAAAGAGGCAACAAATTTTTTAAAAGCGCCGCGTAGTTGGTTTTCGCCTGCTTCCCTACTTTTCTGCTTATATATACTCTCATTCTTTCTTTCCTTTTTTTTGTGCTTCTTCTTCTTCTTCCTGACAATACAATGTGGCAGCCGGAGGGATTGATGGGCATAATGGCAGCAGCAGGATGGGCAGATAAAGTGTGCGCGTGTGTGTGGGTGTGTGTATGTGTGTGTGGGTGTTGCGGGTGGTGTGGGGGCACGTGGAGTGCTCACTTTTCGAATTGTTGTTCTTGGCTGTTTGCCATTTGTTACGCATACAAAGCGGCCATCATTTGGTGCTTTAGTTTACAGGATCTATAAAATTATCGCAAATGAGGCGAGCGGCGGCAACAATGTAAGTTAGCCACGGCACCACCAGTCACCACCTTCACCCACCGCTGCACCGCTGACCGTTCGGTAATGAAGTAAAACGAAGCCAACAATAACAGGGAAATCGTTTTCACCGGATGAGATCATAAAAATGCATTTACCCATAGCTTTTCCTCTCGCTTGTTTGTTGTGTTTATTTTTCCAGAGATCGCATTAAATAGGGAAAAAAGGAAAACAATGTAAATGATAAATTAAATACAACTGAAAGTGCTGGCAAATATATAACAATAAATAAAATGTAGAAAAGAATTAAAATAGGTAAAATTTAGAGACGTATTCAAGTGAGAAGTATTTAAGTCTTTCGATTTATTAAAGTTATCAAAGCAGTTTCATATGCTGGAATTATATTTCTAGAGTGGATAGATGCCATTACAAAATACGTATGAAATGCAAATTTATATAAGTACTATCGATTGGGCACATTCATATGCCTATATAGGCTGGGCTATTAATGTAAATCAAGTATAAATCATGTACATCATAATAATCGAAGCATTCTCCAAAATAATGTATTTCTCAATAGATTCACTCAACTCGACTAGGTGATACCCACATATACATATATCTAAAATTAATAGCGCTTCAGGTTAAAAAAGGCAAGCTATCGATTTTTATCGATACAGCCAATGAGGTATCGAAAAACATCAATTATACGTAAATATATATTTAATACCTTCAAGTTCTTAACCTTTGCTGTTCGAGAAGGGCTGGGGAAGATCGACTGATTTCGTCGATCTGATCAAGAACTATCTATATCTATACTATATGAGGCTTGTCAAGCTTCCCTCTGCCCGTTACATACTTCATAACAAAACTAATATACGCTGAATTCTCATGTTGTATGAGTTTTGGCAAGCAATTGAGAATTTGTACGGAATTTGAATTAAGTAGTATATATTTTTATAATTTATTTTTGTATTCATTTATATTTATATTACATTTTTACAAGTGCACACATATATAATGTAAATATATCTCTATGAATGATTTTGCTGTTTAATAAAAAATCATATAACTCATTTTTTTTCACAATTCTCATTATATTCCACTCGACATTTACTCTGTTGGAATGAAGGCTATGTTGTTGTGGTTGTTGTTGTTGTTTTACACACATTTTGCATAGAGTGGATAAATTAGCCATTGGGGAATTAACATGCTTAAGCAAAGATTTTTTTGTTCTTTTTTGTTTAATGCAGCTCGTTAATATCTGTTGTCAGACCCATTAACTGTTTCATATTTATGCGCAATTGAATGTGACCAACACACACACACACACACAGACACCAATACACAAAAGAAAAGAAAGAATGAGAGAGCCACTTAATGAATTTGTGGGCAGAACATGGCAGCTCGACTAACTGACTGGGGTAATCAGTGTGCGCCGAGCGGAGCGCTAGAGCGTATATCACTGCCAGCTAAAAAGCTAATCAGCTATTAGTGGGCCGCACAAAATATTGCACATACGCCCCGGAGGCGTGCAGGGGCTGGTAGACAAGCGTGTGCCGCTGCCCCTCGGAGTTGGCCACAAAAACCCGAATCTACTTTGCTTGAGCTGTGGGCTTGGCACTTTTTACACACTTAACTCAATTTGCAGTGCTGCGCATAGCAGGCCCAGTGGACTGGCCTGGGCTGGCCTGGGCTGGGCTGGGCTGGCCAGTGGGCAGATCTGCTGCTGGCAGCTTTGCTTGGCCAGTTGGCACCTTGACGCTGGCGGAAGGGGGCGGGTGGGTGTGGAAATGCCAAGGGAGCCGAGCTAGCGGCAGCCAGCACGGCAAAGGTATAGAAAATTATTGCTCAACGGAAAACAATTATTTCGTGCCGGTTTCTGGCATACTATTAAACCGAGACCGGCCCAGTGGGGCCAAATGAGGGCGTGCAATGAGGCTCACAGGAGTACGGAGTCCGTGTGTGTGTGTGTGTGTGTGTGCCGGTGTGTCGTGTAATCTAAATATTGCCGTGACTCGATGCACTGCTGGCTGCTTGCTATTAAATTGCATTTGCCCAGAGGGCGGCAGCTATTTGGGTTATCGACACGGCTGACTCGCCAACTTGGCTAGCTGAAAACTAATGGAAAGAAACTCTATGTACATACATATATGTATTTTATAGCACATAGAAATATAATATGCATATATAAATATATATGAGGAGAGAGAGAGAGAGATATATATATACTTGTCGAGCATCTAAATCTAAATGCAATTTGTAGCTTCGTTTGCTCGATTGCTAGTGCTTTATATGCCATACCTCTGCCTCTCTCTCTCTCTCTCTCTCTCTCTCTCCTCCACCCCTTTCTCCTTCTCTCTCTCGCGCTGCCTGCGTGTGAACCACATCAAACATATCCATGTCATTGAACCAACGTAATAAAGCCAAGAACTAGTCGGCGCCAGTTGAATTAGGTGTGAAGGCATCAATTGCGCTGATGGCATACAAATTGAGCTTCGTCTTGAGGGGGAGGCGGTGGAGGAGGGAGGTCTAAGAGAAAATCGTATAAATTCCATTTAAGTAAACAGACTTAAATCACAAGCAGCAATACAATTTGTGTCGCATGTCATATGCGGAGGCATAGCACAATATGTATTTGGCTTTTCAGCTTTTTGAGTTTTCGTGCCAATAAAATATCATTAGGAAACGAGGCAATTATAATGTGAAGGCATTTAATCTTCGTTAAAGTGGGCATGTTAGCTGCGTGTACATATATTCGTATACCTTTCGTTTTTGTTGTTGTTGTTGTTGTTGTTGTTTTTTTTTTAGTGATTTAGTTTGACTGGGATTGTGCTTGCTGCCATGCCGCTGGCCACATGGCGTATGTGTGATATTTGGTAATGGCCTGTAATTAAGCATCACGTTCCTCCACCCAGCTGCCTGCTGCCTGCCTGGCAAATGTATGTTCTTGTTGTTCTTATTGTTCTTGTTGTTGGTAACGCCTGCGAGCGGCTTCCGTTTGTTGTTTGGCTGCGAAACATGAAACTCTAATTACCAGGAAAAAGAGGCTACCCGAAAAAGAAACACGGAACAGGAACAGCAAAAAAAAAACAAAGCAAAAACAAAAACAAAATGACGAAATAAAAATAAAATAAATAAAAAAAAGAAGCATATGTATATTTATATGTGCGTGTGTGTATGTGCGTGTATGTGGCATAGGTAGCACGCACTCACATACTCACACCTGTTTGGGTTTCCCGAGGCCAAGCACGTGGGTCGTCATTATGCAAACGGAACGACGCAAAACGTGAACAGGAGCTGGGCCGGGGACAAGGCCGGGGGTGACATGAGGTTAAGGATAAGCAACTGGCTGGCATTTAAGTAGGAACCGTTGTAGCCGATCCTTGGCTCGCTCCCTGGCTGTGGCTCTGTTCAATTATACGGCTTCGCTTGTCATTATAATTTTCCTAATGTTCGGTCAGCAAATGTGTGTGCGGAGCGAAAGAGAGAGAGGGTGGTGTGTGGGTGTGACTGAAAAGTATGGTTAGATCGTTGAGGGGCTGCTGATAATATTATTTTGCCATAAGCAGCCACTCGTAAATGTTTAATGTGCAGTTAGTTTTCCTCACTAATGTCTAATGACGCTAAATTGTCGCTGATGCGTGAGTGAAAGGGTTCACAAACAGCAGCTGCCTGGCATAAAATATGCAATAGGGAAATTACATACACTTATGCTATGTGTGTGTGTGTGTGTGTGGGCGTGGCAGTAGACTTATTTATGCCATTTGTTAGCTTTTTAATGTCGGCTGCTGCGCAACGTAAATATATGCTCGAGCCCAACAAATGTCTGCACTCGACACTTGAGAGTTAAATACGTACATATATACTAGATATTTGAGCTCTTTTCACATTTGTATTCATTTATAATTAGCAATCGTCAGATCTAACTGTCTCAAGTACTAAACTCTAATAAATATTTCTTGAAACTTTGATAGTTTTGATTCTTACTTATTCTCATATTTCTTGTCACCTTTTATTGACCCATAAAAATATCTTATATTTAATTAATTTCTGTTTGCATTTAGTTGCCAGAAAAGCAGCCAAAATTTCAACACTTGTGATAAATTGTTGCAGCATTTTCATGTGTTGCTTGTGAACAGACTTTGTATACTTTGACTGTGCATTCGTCTGGCTTCGGATTTACTTGGGCTTGCTTAAGCCAAAGAATTTTCAGCATCCCTTGACAAAGACATAAAAGTTGACTCGGCTTCAGCCAATTGGCTGCAATAGAATTTCAAGTAGCAATAAATTAATTTCCAGCCAGTTGACTAGACTCTCCTGGCCATTGTCACGGCTCATGTTTGGCTTTTTGTATAAAGCTTCAATTGACACTGGATTCGTCAGCAAAATTAACATCATCTGGAATTGGTCGCGACATTTTGCATATGCATTTCGCGCTATTTGTAATATAAATACATTTGCCTCGAATTCGTGGACCGCTGTAATTCGCTGCACGCAGAAGTCGCATTACGTTCGTTTACAAACACTATATAATTGCATTTCAGCTCACTGTCACACACTCGCTGAACAAATTTGCGCTGTAATCCCTCGAAATCAGCTCAAGTTGCATATTCAAATGAAAGCCAAAAGCAGCGTGTGAAAGCAAGCCGTAAATCGCTTCACATTTGCAATGCAGCTGAAATCCTAACTAAATATGATTGAGATGCAAATAAAAACAAGTGGAATTTTCTGCATATTTTTCGTGCTATTTTCGTGCTGGTCTCTGGACGAGGGCGTTATTAATGCTGCGCTCCTGTAATCCATTTGGCTGCCATTGTTTTTACATCTCTCTATGTGCGAGTGGGTGGCCTAGCCGTGTCAGTGTGTGAGAGAGACAGAGAGTGCGGAAGAGTGGGTGATTTGTGCTGCGCTGATGATTTATTTGCCCGCCTCCCAACAGCAGCTCTTAGCTTTTATTTGTAACTACAGTTATTTTTAAAATATGCATTTTGACTTGGATTTTTTTATTTTATTTTATTGATTTTATTTAATGTTAAAATATATATATATTTTTTTTATTTTGTGATTTTTATTCAGTTTATTTTAATTAAATTTAAAATATATATATAATAGTATTTTTTTTCTGAGAAAATCATTTTTTGTAAATTGACGTTCATTAATATATTTTGTATGTAAATTAAAAAAAGAGGCATACAAAAAATAGTGAAAAATACAATATTTAAATAAAAATATAAATTCAATATCTTTCTTTTTTCTTGCATTATTTATTAATTTTTTTTTTATAATTTTTTTATTATTATATATATTTATTTTGTTAAATATTTTTTTTATTTATTTTTATTTTTGTATTGATTTATTAATCTATTGTTTTGTTTTTCTCTGTTTGGAAATACTCCCAGGTTATTATTCTTCTACCTGAATGACATCTTAAGCATACATCAATTAAATATATTTTTTTTGAAGACTGCCCAGCAAACAAAGTTTAGGCGAAGAAAGCGAATACTATATAGACTTTAAGTCAATATTTGGTTCAATAAGTGTGAGCTGAAGATGGTATCATAATACTTGAGCACCTAAAGTATATCTGCATGCTGATCCCCATATAGATAAGATGTACTGAGGCTGCAGTAGACTCAGCTAAACTCGGATCAACTTCAGTGTGTGCTCGGCACAGGGTCTGACAGTCACGCCCACACACAGTTGAAGTTTCTTTCGCCTGTGCTCCTGTGTGCAGGGCATGCACTGGATAATTAAAAATACACGCAGAGAACTGTAAAAAATCAGCTGCACGCTTTTAGGCAGGGGCGTATGCTAAATAGTTGTTTGTTTGCCATTGCTGTTGCTCGTTGCTGGTTGTTGGTGCTCTTATCTGTGAGCGGGTGGAGCAGCTCAAGAGCCGTGCTGCGTTGCACTGGCGTTGGCAAAAAGGAAATGGTAATAAAACAATAGCAGAAAAAACGGAGCAAAATATTTGCGTGTGGCAAGTGCAAAGGCAGTGGAAGAGAGAGAGAGAGAGAGAGAGGGAGGGAGGGCGTGTGCGAGGAGCAGCAAATTAAATGCTCTGCGTGGGCCACTTCAGATTCATTCAGACAAACTGTAAACACACTCGAGACTTCAAAGCGAAATCGAATTAGCCAAAAAATTCACAGAGGCACAGGGATTTTCTTTCTCTTTTTCCCCCCTTTTGGTTTGGCCTTAAACAAACTCGATATGTGAAATGCTCTTCTGCTCTTAGCATTTTACACGTCCAGCGTGCAGCTCAAGCAAATAATGCTCACATCATCTGCTGAGGACATGAACGAACAACACTACAAATTTGCAGCATTCCTTTGTGGCTGCTGTGAGGCCAACAATATCCGAGCGGATTGATTGTGCTCTGCTATTTACGCTGTCACCGTTTGGCTAGTTGTCATGGTAGCAGCAGGTGCTCCCAGCGCGACAGAGAGAGAGATAGAGAGAGAGAGAGACAGGTGGTGCTAGTAGGTGGAAGTAGTTCAAGTCAATATCCAGCAGCAGAAGCTGACCAAATTTAAGTAAACTCCTTTGATAGCCTCACGATGGGCAATTCAATTCGATTGCACCCAAGCATAACTCTTAACTAAACAGCTTTAGACTGGCCCCAGTTACTAACTTCCTTACCCGTGCCTGGACTGCCCCCGCCAGGTGTGCCAAAGACAAATGTGCCTTTGCCTTTGGGGTTTTTTTTTTTTTTTTGGGGGCACGTTACATTGATACAGTCGACTCTATATATACATACATACATACAATATATAAGGGCACGTATTTTTTATCTTGACTCTGGCCAAATGGGCGTGGTTTTGGCGTCTGCTTGAGTCGCTTAGCTTTGTGGCTTGCATGCAAATTTTATGTTTTAATAACAAGTCTCTGGCATGCAAGCGGCGCATATTTTATGCCAATTGCCGTGCCACGCTCCAGGCCAACAAAAACAACAGTTACAGAAATAAAGAAAGGGAAGAGCAAGAAGAAGAAGAAGGAGAAGGTTAGCTGAAAAAAAAAGAAGGAAAAGAATAAAGTAAAGGCACAGAAGCAGCAGCACGCCCAATGCCACGCCCACAGTCAGCCTAAGGGATTTCGTTTTGTCTTCGCTTTTGGGTTTTACCTGCGTGGCTTTGTGTGTATATATATGTGTGTATGTGTGGGAGTATGTGTGTGTGTGTGTGGCTGCCCCAAAGCTGCTTATTTTTTAACCAAGCTCTCTGCCCTGTAAATCAGTCACGCCCATATTTGCTTAACCGTAAACACACCTGCCAACCGTTGCCCCGCCCCTTTGCCCCTTCACTTTTCACATGCTCTGCGCTAATTAAGTTTGATTTGTTCCCAATTGTTGCAAACATTAAACTTGCCCCAATTTCCCAGTAGTTCTTGCAAATTTATAAGTAAATACATATATGCATATATTTATATTTATATATGCGCCTTTGTATATGCATGCATGCATGCATGTATTCCCCTGCCATGCAAATTGAGCGATGCGTGCCGCATGCGAGTCAAATGTAAATGCAAATGCGACTGCGACTGCGAATGCAAATGCTGCATAAAATATGATCGCCACAATTATTCGTGTCCAGCCAGCGACAATGTTGCAAGTGCCACATTCGTCGTCAGCCATTGTGATTGCTGTGCGGCGTGCTGCCTCCCGCCTCCCGCCTCCCGCCTCCTGCCATCCGCCTCCTGCCGGCTGCTGGCGCCTGACAATTGCCAGCGTTAAGTCCGCTTTCGTCTTAATAATGCACACTCACTCATTCAAAAGCATTAAGAGCAGCAGGTAGAATAAGAGCGCAAGAGATGCAGACAGACAGCGCCTATGGGCGCATGAGTGTGAGCGAGACAGCAATGTTCTATAGCCAGGTACATATGCATGTTAACACTACTTTATTGAGCTCGTTGGCAAAGTCGTTTTTATTTAAACAAAACATCGCTCAGCAGCTGCGTATCCCTAGCTTAGCTAGTTAGTTAGTGAAACTGTCTAACTAGTTGGTTATTTAATTAGAATTTTTATTGACTCGCATTGCGCAGCATGCATTGATTCATCAGCTTCTTGTATATTCAATTAAAATCATCATATAATATTAATTTTATTTTATAATATTTTTTTTATTATCAACATTATTTTATAATTTTTTTTTATTATTATCAATATTGTTATTTTCTTATTATTAATTATTTTATTTTATATGTGTTTTCATATATATTTTTTTAAATTTTTTCATAATTTCATTCACTGTTTTACTATATTTTAGCACACTGTGCCACGCCTTGCCCAGTTGTTGAGATTTGAGTTTTAATTTCCGCTTTTGATACTTTCCAATTGTTGTTATAACTGACTTTAGTGGTACTAGCTATATTTTCAGTTGATGTAGGCGTGGTCAGCCACCTCACGCTATTCTACTTATATACAAAAATTCCCTAATTTTTCATTCTTTGTTCGCTATTTTTATTCAATTGCAACATTTAAAAACTAATAAAAAAAAGCCAAAAAAAAAAGGGAGTTGTTAAAAAAAAAGAGCTCAACTGCTTAACAGTGCTTGATGATGGTGCAGTTGACCTCGTAGTGGCACATGGCCTTCCTGCTGCCATTTTTGGGATTCAGTGAGTAGACGGTGCCGATCACCGTGTAGATCGCATTCGGTTGGTACATGAACTTCAGTATGGAGGTGTCGGGCGGCACCTGGATGACGTTCATCGTGTAGATGCCGCGCTTGAGGGGGCAGTCGAGGCTCATGTTGCTGCCGCCGCCCGATATGATCAGCTTGGCTGCATTATTCCAGGCATTCACGCGTCGTATGTATTTCCAAAAATCACATGTCTTGATCGTCGAATTGTAGATTGTACGAACCGTGTCCGATCTCATGCCATTGCGGCGCTTGCTCGGATTCTGAATGAAGATCAAATGCCATTGCGGCACGGGCACATCCTCGAGCACCGTTGTCACCGATGACATCGAATTGTTGCGCTCATGCAGTTTCATTTCGAGCTTATAGGTGGGCGTGTCCCAAGAGCTGAAGCTTAGCAGTTTCATGTAATAACAGTACTAAAAGAAACAGAAAGAGACAGAGCAGGAGAGAGAGGGAGAGAGTTGAGCAAACTGAGCATATACTAGATTTAAATTATTTAATATATATAAATTTCATTTATAACTAAATATTAATTGAAATAAAAGTCTGCTCACAGTAGCCAAATCAATTTCTAGCTGTTAGCAGCTTCAATCTAAATAATCCCCTCCAATTCCTTTTGGCCTACCACACCAAGACTCACCTGCTGAGCCAGCTGGACAATGGCCAACAGTATCAGAGATCGCAGCACACGTCTATTGCAGTTCATAATGTACAGCGAACTGTTCCAGTTTGCAGTCGGCTCTGTTTCAGTTTGGTCTAATGATTTTTAAAGTGATTTCTGATGCCGTTAATCATATAATATTTCATATGACGCACCCTTCAAATGTCTCACTCATCATGGGCATAGCCATTAAAAAAGTTAATGAAAAATATGTGCATATGTATGTGCGAAAAGGCAGCTTTACAAAATACAATTATAGCATTTGAGCCCTCACATAAAAAAAATAAAAATAAAAATAAAACACACACACACACACATAACGACAGATCTCTGTGACAGATTTTACATGGTCTTTATTTACTTGGGTCCTCAGTCAACAACAACAACAACAACAACAACAACAACAACCATAATCCGATTCAAGCTGTTAACAACATTTTTGGCTTTTACAGTGGTCGAGGCGGGGCAATGGAAATTTGTTTGCTTATCAACATCATCATCATCATTAGAGCTGCTTTACAGTTGTGCAACAGTAATTGTTAAACTTTTATTGTTGATTTAGCTAATTAGCTTTGGCATACAACTGGTTGGCTAACTGGCTGGCGAGCTGGTTAACTGGCTGCCTCACTAGCTGCTAGCTGAGATGCCGCATCTCGAACATGTATCCGTAACAGTAACAGATTTCTCCCACACACACGCATGCATACATATATCCGTTATGCTTTATCCGGTTTCCGGTTTTCTGTTTGTATTGCTGGCATCCAACTGGGCTCGAGCATGCAAAGTGTCGGCTGCTGTGACACCGCAACAACAGCCGCAACAAGCATAACAACAATGACCGCTTCCAGCTATCCAATGTCCTTTGTTGATTGACACACACACACACGCACGCACGCATCCTCATCCACACCCACACACACTCACACACATATAGACGCACATTCCGCTTCGCTTCAATTCTCATATTTACTTACGGGTTATTTTCCAGCAAATATTTGCATTGCTTACCCGCAGCGTCTATAGCATTGGCTTTTCACAATTTACATTTTGCCCATTTTCCTGCGCGACTCAACATTTTCCCACAGTAGTCCCTAGCCTACTTTTGCTGATGCCTCTGTCGGGCTGGTTGTTAGCTTTTCGCGTTTAACAGTTGCACAACAACAATTACGTGTGCCTCTTACACTCCCCCCTCCCCCCCTCCCCGTCGCCACGTGTTTGATTTATAATACAAAGCAACATCATAAAACTGCTTCACTCAATTTTCAATTTTCACACACACTCACACAGATGTGTGTGCAAGAGAGATAGAGCATGCCACAGCACAGTGGTTGCGCTTGTATGGGGAAAGCGGCCAAAAGTACTTCTAGTGGAGATAAAATGATGAAATTTTGTCCAAAATTCTATAAAAATATAATAAGTAATATAGCATGCCTAAATAAGTCGTATAGCCCACCAACACCCTACACCAATACGTAACCTCAACAAAAATTTTTTTTCTAATATAACATTAGAACAAAACAGATGATTTATTAAAAATAAATG
>NW_022046324.1:13795-41432 GCF_001654015.2 Drosophila navojoa | reverse complement strand
TCAGCGAATGCATACAAATTGGCTTTCTAAATGGTTTTTAAGGGTATATTCGGTTTTTTTTAGGAGGAGGCATTATAGACATCTTTAAATATAAATATCCTGTTCAGGACAATAAGTAGGGAAGATGTCCGTCCGCCTGACCCTCTCTCCAGCCGACCGACTATCCATCTATCCATCAGTCCATTTCTCAATCTATTTGTCTGTCTATCCATCTAGTCATCTGTCCATCCATCCTTCTATCCATCATTTCATCCATCTTTCTCTCCGTCCAGCCATTGCTCCTTTTATTCATCTATCCATCCATTCATCCGTCCGTCCATACATCCATGTGTATATCCATTCCGTCCATCCATCCTTCCGTCTGTCCACCCATCCGTCCTTCCATCCATCCATCCGTCCGACTGTCCAGCAATCTACTTGTCCGTCCATCCATCCGTTCGTCTATCCATCCATTCCGTCCGTCCGCGAAATCGCAAAATCGTGTAGTCGGACAGCTCCTACTCAAAAACTCTTGGTTGTTTCCCATACGTTTCTTAGCCATCAGGCGCTGAGGACATATTTTATGGCCAGTGCAGTTACTCTAAGCAGTAAAAGTTCAATCAGCCTGCACAGCTCTGTTAAGCTGGCCATAACGCGTAAATAACTTGAACCAGTTGTGGACTGATCGGATGGATGACAAATGGACTTAAGTAAAAGTGATAGTGTCACAGTGTCAGGTGACTGCGGAGTGTCGAGTATGCCAGGCCAGTTCACATTCACAAAGCTGTCCCCCCATGATTGACAAATCACATTGGAGTTGGACATGGTCCTCGTGAGCTGAATTTGGAGGCAGCGTGGAACTGGTTAGGTTATGATGAATCAACTGCAATTAAGTCAGAGCTGAGAGCTTACAATTTCATCACGTCACACCATATACACATACATATGTATGTATAAGTACCAGTAAATAGGATTAAGTGCTGCCAAGGTAATGTCAACACGCTGACTTTCGACTCACTTTCGCTGTGACAATTTTCACACAGCTCTGGTCACACTGGGCCAACCTGTTGCCTGCCTGGGGCCAAGCGCTAAATCTGGCGATCGTTTTTCATCTTTTCACGTTGCTCCACTCGCAACTGGAGCGGAGCCCCATAAACCATTTGATTGCCTTGAACCCTTTTTGCAATTGTCTTCAACTGCTTCTTCTTCTGACTCTTCTCGGTTTTTTTTTTCTTTTCTTCTCTTTCCTTGCTCTTGTTACTGTTACGATCGCTGGCGCCGCCTCCGCTCGACTTGCCAAAAAGCAGAATCCGAGAAATTCTTCTTGTTTTTTTTTTCGTGCTGCATTTGGCAATTTCTTATGCTGGGAGCTCTTTAACCGACTCTTCTTGAATTACCTGTAGACGTTGTCCATTGACTCTTCGCCTTTCGATTTCCTTTGTTTGGCTGGCCGCACTTTGTCTTTCCCAAGCTACCAGCACTCGACAGCTAATCATAAACATAATTAAATTATTTACAGTGCTTTTTAAATTAGTCAAAACACGATTTGCGTGTCTGTAGCTCATTGAGAATGTATTTGTTTGATGACTGTATGTTTGCTTTAGTTTACTGTGCTAACAAATCGAACTATCAGCTCGCTTGTTCTCTTTTGAATATTTTGTCCTTTTGTGTTATCCAATGTCACTTTTCAGCCAATTGCCGTTGGCCTTATAATATGATTGTTGATCCTTCCACGATTACTACTGTGCTAGAAGCACACATTTGTTCCTATTCCTTGTCTGCCTTATATACATTTTCTACTTAATGCTACTCCTCCTTGTCTACTTTTAAGACTGAATTATTTGCTTCCATAGTTCCTCCTATAGCAAACTAAGGCTTCCAAGAAAAACTGCGTCTATTTAACGATCACTTTGACGTCTTTACTTCTGTATCCGTTTGTCCTTCTCTCTGTCTCTCTATTTATCTCTCTCTCTCTCTATCTGTCTCTCTATCTCTCTCTCTATCTCTTTCTATCTCTCTCTCTCTCTCTCTCTCTCTCTCTCTCTCTCTCTGTCTCTCTCTCTCTATCTCTCTCCATGTCTCTTTCGCTCACTATCGCTATTTAATTCTCTCTCCCTCTCAATCCATCGCTCTTTGTCTCTGCCTCTCATACCGTATATCGTATTCACACACTAGTTATTACCTACCTACCTCTACCTCTCAGCTGATACCTCCCTCTCTGTCTGCTTCTCTTTGTCTATCTCACTTTCTGAGTTACTTACATTTGCTCGCTCTCTCTTTCTCTCTCTCTTTCCTTCTCATTCTATCTTTCTCATTGTGATAGATGGAGATATTTCTATCCTTCAACTCTTTATATCTCTCTCTTTCTCTCTCTATCTCTCTCTCTCTATCTGTTTCTCTGTCTCTCTCTCTCTCTCACTTTATCAATTTGCATACCTTTTCTTGCCTTTTCTTTCTTTCAATCTCTCTCTTCCTTTCACTCTCGCTCTCTCTCTTTCTTTATGTTACCCAGTCACGTTACCATTATCTTTCTCTCTCTCTCTCTCTCTCTCTCTCTCTCGCACTCTCTTTATTAATTTGCAAGTCTCGTCTTGCCTTCTATTTCTTTCAATCTTTCTCCCTCTCACTCAGTCACGCTCCCATTATCTCCCTCTCTCTCACTCCCTCTGTCCTCTTTTTCTATCCTGTATGTATGTATGTCCTCCATGGCCCGTCCATTATATAAATATTGACAGCATGTGCGTAAATGCTAACGAATGCAAACTAGTTTTCTTGTCTATTATTTTCGTCCTTATTAATTGAGACAATTACAAGTCGATTTGTTGTGCTAGGTGTCACTCAGTCAGTCCGTCCGTCCATCCGTCCTCTGGGCCGGCTTGTTCCGCCTGTTAGTCTGCAAAAGCACAAAGAAATGCATGCGGCTAATTAACAATAATTAATAATGCAATAGCTTCAAGCAAATACACATACGCACACACGCAAACACACACATACACACATACATGCATACATATGTATCTCTCAATATACAATGTGTACAAAAGTCAGGTCCAATTCATGCTGTCTCATTGTCTTTGTGGTTGTCGTTGCCGTTGCCGTTGCCGTTGTTGTCGCTGTTGTTGTCGCTGTTGTTGTCGTCGTCCTTGTTGGGTTCGCCATGTCGCAAGTTGACTAGCCGCTCGCTCTTCTTGAATTGCGTGTAAGGGGCACATTTTGCCAACATGCGTGAATAAATAAAAGTTTCTAAAGGGATTGTCACCCATGCCACTAAAAACAAAATCCGCCTGTCATATATATCACTCCACAGAGGGGGCCCCAGACCAAGGCAGTCGAGCTGCCAAAATGGACTCGGCGACTGTTGCTTTCGCTGTAGTTTGAAGCTTGGAGCCGTAGACGGAGACGGAGACGGAGATGGAGCCGGACGTAACCGGCCCATAAAATATGACAAACTTAACAACGGCACGGACTGCATAACAGCAAAGACAACACCAACAACAACAACAACAACCACAGCAGCAGCAGCAGCAACAACAGCAGCAAAAGAACTGTCGGCATGGCCAAGAGAGCCATGGTTAAAGGTAACCAATGGACACCCACTTCGCAGCTGTCAATCGTCTAAATCGTTATGGCCACTTGTCGGGTGGAACTACAACAAAAACAAAAGCAAAACGAACAACAACAACAGCAACAAAAAAGTGCAAAAGGAAAAAAAAATTATATATGCAACCATTAAAAATGCCACAAAGTCAGTTCTTAAATTATTAACGACAACAAATGTTGTGACGGCCCATGTGCCGATGACATGTAATACGAAATACGCCAAGCTAATATGGCCAATAGACCAACTACTAACTGTACACACACACACACATACATGCATACCTATATGGATGTATATCTCATTGCAACTCTAATTAAGCCGAATTCATAATTGACTTCCTGCCAAATAAATGACATCGTATACTTGAGCATCCTGTCGTCACATTCGCTTAAAGCGCTCTGCCACAGCCAAATGATCTTGGCCCAGATGGGCGTCCGTCCCTTTAGGCCATGCAGCGTGGGCTCTAACGACTATGTGAATCAGCTACAGGCAGGACTTACATTTAATGCTAGCTCCTAATCCTATCCTAATCTCTGCGCATTTTTAATCAATTTAATTTTTTTTTTATTACTTAGATAAATATTTAAAACAGACTTTTCGATGCTAGGGATGCACAATAATTTAGAATTGCTATTCCTTAGTTTAATGAATTTTTTGAGTTTTTACTTATACATATTTAAAATAAGCCTAATTCGCACATTGTTATATGATTATTATTATTATTATTATTATTAAATTATGATCAATATAAAAAATCTGGAAAACGTATTTTAGGCAATAAATGGAACTACTATAAATTTGTAAGAAATATCAAACGAGGCTCGCAGAAGTTCTCAATAGAAAATCGGTTTGAATGGTCGATAGAATCTGGTTTCAATCAGGCTAGTATATGAATGTGGTATTATCGTAATGAAAAAAAAATATAGTAGAATTTAATATTTTTAATAAATGTATGCAAAATATTACGGCAATACTAATCCAAATAGTTCCTGGGAGCAGATCTTATGAACTATTAGAAATCAGATTAATGAACAATAATAATGATAATATTCTATGGTAAGGATAAAGACAATAGCCCCACTAATAGTACTGACAATAATAATAATAGTAAGTAATGATAGTAAGAATCAGTAAAATAAGCAAACTGTTAATAATGTAATACTAATGATGAGAATAATACCAATGGCAATGATAACAATTTCAATGATAATGTGCCTAAAGAAATCAAATGATGCGTTATGCATTATTATTATAAATAAAATCGTAAAATAAAATCGTAATACTAATGATTGGTAAGAATAATGATAATATGAAAAAGTTTGATAGTAATGTTAGGAATAATAGGAATGTTATTAGACATAATAATAATAATAGTATTAGTATTAGATGAGACTAGCTCAATCAAAGCAAGTTCTTACTTTGGATTAGACTGGTAGTACGAAAGAACTTACCATATAAGACCTTACTATAGAGAGACATACGCCTATACATATGCATATAGGTCAGATTTATTTCGTTGAGGTCGAACTGTTGTTGTTTTCCGTGGTCTTTGTTGTTAATACGCACAGTTCTGGGCCGGTTAGCAAAAGGCGCCAATGTTTGCACTGCGGGGCGCATTTTCGATGCAGATGAAGCACATCTCTGCTGCTTCTTCCCTTCCTCTTCATCCTTTTTTTTCCATTTTTGTGAAAAAAAAAGAAGGAAAACCGAAACGATTTACCTTCTGAGTAGCATATTTAGGCGATTTTATTGCATTGGCCTGTGAAATGAGAAATAAAACAATGTTGTCGCTGAGCTCCATCTGTGCTGGTGTTGTTGTTGTTGTTGTTGTTGATGGTGTTCTTGGTGTTGCTTTCTATTTGCCGTGCAGGAAGGAAGTTGTGAATCTTTTTGGGCAGCACACGTCTGACAGCTTTGGTACAGCAAAGATTGTATTATTTTTTTCGTTTTTGATTTTGGGTTTTTTTTTTGGAGTAGGGTGTTTCTGGTTGTTCTTTGGCTTTTTGGCGAGAATGACGCCGGTTGGGTTTTTAGTTTTCGAAAACATTTGAAAAGTAATCGTTCAACGAACCGATTGACAAGGTAATCTTCCTGAAAACATGTGTTCACAATATCAAGGCCGAGCCACACACACACACACACGCACACTCACACATACAGTTGGTTGTGGCTGCAAAAGTTTGCTAAAAAGAAAAACCCCATCGAGTTAATGCTGCAAGCGAATGAAAATGATGCAAAAAAAAAAAAAAGAACAACGGAAAAACGCAAAGGGAAAAGGCAGCAGCGAGCGGCGGGGAAAAACGAAAAAAAAAAAAAAAGGCAAACGTGATGGGCGAAAGTTGAAGCATTCTGATAAGATTCGACGAGCGGCCCTTTGGGCAGCATTGAAAAGGGTTTTCGCCTGGTCAGAAGCTGTTTGGCTGGACGGGGGGGCGGGGGGTGAGCAGTGAGTTTCTCGCTTCATCACTTATGCATGCTTTGGTCTATTAGATTTCCGTTTCCGGTTCAACTGTAACGCACGAAAGTTACGCAACGTGTTTGAGGTTTTACGCTCTCTTGGCACACACGTCAATGCGATTTGAACCGCTAAGGCTCACACACCTGGCCCGGCTTATAAGCATACTCCAACTGATGCGGGACTGAGTGTAGCCAGCGCCAGGCCAGGCCCAGCACACAGATGCTTAGCCCATCTCCTGCCACACACACACACACACACACACACTGTTCTACATATAAGTATATGTATGTATTTTCCACTGTTATGGTTTTTCTTTTACTTTTTTTTATTAATACTTGAATTTTCATACTCTCAGCTGAGAGATGCTTGACCATTTTAGCATATGTTGAGAGGGAGAATTATGGTTCCTGTAGGATCGTGATTGATTTTACAAGAGATCTTCCAAACATTTAGAAGTAAAGTCTAGAATTTGAGGTAAAAAACATCTCTATTATCATCACACAGATGTAGAAGTATCCCAGAGAGCAATTTGATCAACTCAAAGAAATATCAAAATTTGCGCTTACCAAACCATCCTTCTCCAGTCTCAACTGCTAGTTAGGGTATCTCAACGTCGTTCAGCTTTCGGTTAAGCACTTTGAAAGTCTTTTGACATCGGATGCAAGAGGTTTAGGTGGACCCTTTGTTGATGTAAGCATTTAATTCGTTCTAGCCCGTTGGAATTCAAGCGATAAGGACGAACGTTTAGGACGCGAATGGTTAGATGGATGAATGGTCGGATGGATGGATGGATGGATGGGCGAGTGAGTGGGTGAATGGCAGCTTGGGCAGCAGAGTTTTTCAACAGTTACCAACAAGACAAAAGGGTGAAGATACAAACACATGTGAATTTTGTAAATATATATACATACATATACGTATATTCTCTATATCTAAGCGTGCATAGCAAGGGGATGCCTCCGCTTAACCTTAGACCCATTGCAAGTTATTGTTGCTGATTTCTTAAGTGGCTGCTTCAACATTTTAGATTGTTTTGCTATTGCGCAATAAATAAAGAAACACTTTCACACAATATACTCAATGATGAATCAGCCAGTCCGCTTCAGTCTCCCCCTCTCTCTCAGTCAGTCGGGCTTTTCGTGCATATTAATGCGTGTTTAAGCGACTCCCTTTAATTTGATGCCCGCAAGAGCTCAAGGAGCTTACAAAGTTTTCTTTTAACATATCATTTAGGACGGGGAATTCAATTTCATTTAATCCTTTTTTTTTTAGACTGTCTGCATTCGAATGGTCAATCTCTGCTCTGTCAAACTCAGCTCTCAGCAGTTCTTGGACTAAGTTTCGCTGGTATAGCCTAGTCGGAGAAACATATATCAAAATTTATGCTAATATTGATATAATAATAATATATCATATTTTGTCATATTAAATATGAGTGCACATTGCTTAACATTTTCAGTTATATAAGCTTATATTTAATATATATATTATATTTATAGGTATAGCTAAATCTACGGCTCTTCAAAGTCAGGTTATACCTTATAGATAGATATAGTTATAGTAGATAGATCATTCACGAACTAGAACCGCTTGCAAAGTAAAATACTCCATATTCCAAAGTAAAATATTTACTTGGACTTTCATAGTAAATAATAAAATAATTATTGAGATCAAACGGAATTCTATTGTATGGACGCCTAGAATTCTAAATGTATTACTGTTTCAGGTGTAAATTACATAATCTGCAATAAACAGCATGTTATACACCACATATAACGACCCATCTATCTTGATCTTATATACAGATACATACATATTTACTTACTTGCCTGCCATATAAGTCAAGAGTCTTGGCGGTTTCAACTTAATTGGGAGGCCGCTAATAAATGGGCAGCGTGGCAGCGATAAAGCGATTCATCAATTAATCGAGAGATCAATGACAGCGAGTCCTTTCTCGATATTTCGATATTACATAGGCAGCGTCTCACGTAGGGACATTTACAATTGTGACAATTTCTCACTCCCCATGATGCAAACTATGCGATTAATCAAATTTTGTAAAGCTCTCAATATGACAAAAGTGGAATTAATGATATACACGAGTATACATATACCACATGCCACTCCACTTGTCGAAGGGGCATGAACAAGAAGAAGAAACAAGACACACACACACACGCACAAAGGAAAGGAAAAGGGCATACAAAACGAAACTGAAAACTGAAAACTGAAAACAACAAATCATCAATTGACAAATCGATGCGCATCACTAAAAACTCATTATTCCAATAACAGGACACAGCAAGCCACATTCTCAGCCTTAGCCCGGCCGAGACGAGCTCTCGGCCAACGGGCAACGTGCATATAACCATCATCGGTTGTCCGTCTGCCCGTCCATCCGTCTGTCTATCTTACTGACTTCAACATCATCACCGCCTCCGCCTCCACCCTCAGCCATAGCAGCAGCAGCAGCAGCAGCAGCAGCAGGGCTCAGGCAGTCGTCGAGCAACATTTTCAAAATCGTCGCATTCGTCATCGTCATATCAGCCGCTCATCTTGTAGTTGAGTGCGAGAACAGTGGTCATTATCTGTTCAGATTTTGTTGCCTGCGTATTTGTGACGACAGACAGACGGGACAGACGAGACAGACGGGACAGACAGACGAGACAGACGAGACAGACAGACAGAGCAAAAGGGCAGCTGTATATGGGCGACAAGAACAGTGAAACAATTTTGTTGCTGACTGCAATCATTGCCAGGATCAGGGGCCTCAGCCGGGCCACATATCGCATCAAGTGTAGGCAAGTGGAGTGAAGAGCAAAGTTAAATCCACTTTGCCTCATTCGTAATTTAGCAGGTTAATGGCTAAAGGAGGCAACCCAAACTGAAGCTGAAGCTGGAGCTGGAGCTGAGGGCGACAGGCGTTGTCCAAAACGATGGCCACAAGGAGCGAAATATGAAAAGAAAGACAGAGAGAGAGAGAGAGAGAGAGAGCTCAGCCCCAAACTAGAACTGAACAATGGTTGCGTTGTGGTTCGATAAAAATGGCCTCAGACCTCGGGACAGTTGAGTTGAGCTCAGTTCAGTTCAGTTTAGCTCAGCTCAGTTCAGTTCAGTTCAGTTCAGTTCAGCTCGGCTCAGCTCAGTCTGCAATCTGTCGAGTTATGTGCCTCTCTCTCTCTCTCTCTCTCTCACTCACTCTCTGTCTCTGTTGGCATCAGCTTGTCTGCGTCTCAGTTTAGTTTAGTCGGTCTGTCCATCTGGGCGCCCCGTCTGCCAGCCTGTCCATCCATCTATCCATCGAGCCAGCGTCCGAGCCAGAGCCAGAGCCCGAGCCAGAGCCACATACATTATTCCAATTCTGATGGTCATCATCTTTATCATTAACTTTTTGCCATCGACGATAATGCCCGTGTGCCGGCCAGTCCCATGCCATGCGTACCGCAACGCCCCCGTTACCAAAGCACCAAAGCAACCTGCCTTGTCCCGCCCTGCCCTGCCCTGCCCTGCCCTGCCCCCGGCCATCGGACGCGGCCTCGACTCCCCACACACACACACACACACTCATACAGACTCACGCTCTCTCGACTCGACAATGGCGCAGAGTGAATTAAAAATACGAAAATGAAAATAAATCATCATCAGAGACGCATGTCAAATTCATCTCTTGACTGCGTGCGCTGCGACTGCGACTGCGGCTGCGACTGAGATTCAGATTGAGATTTGAGGCAGCGCAGCGACTGCGACTGAGATTGACTTTGTCTCTGTCGCTGCCTCTGCCGCTCTCCCTGTCCCTGTCCCTGTCCCTGTCTCTGTCTGCATGTTGAGCTATGTCATTCAAAATGTAACATGATAAAAATAATTAAGGTAACAGCCGCACACATACACACACACACACACATACACTTTACTGGCTGCCGCTCATAGAACAGGAGTCTCTGGAATTTACTGACGCCGCATGCTTAATAATATTCGCATACAATTATGATCCAATCAGATCTGCATAATTACCTAAGCGAAAATGGAAAACGAAAAGAAAACGATAAAAATAACAGAAAAAAAAAAAAACAAAAAAAAAACGTTTGCAATGCAAATCAATTTTCTTGTCTTGAGATTCGTTGCGGTATCCTGAAGGTATTGAAAATGCCTATAAGAAAATGGCAGAGATTAGGCATATATCTATGATTGATTGATTATGGTGAAGAGCTTAGGCGATCGCAGTCGGATTTTGCCTAACTCTGTCTTACATAGATGATGCCAGATCGAAAGTGCTGGACACTTAAAATTTTATTGCTGAATTTTTATTATAGTTTGTTTATATATTTTATGTTTAGTAAACGATATCTGTAGCCACTTAAATATAAATCGATTATACATTTGGCACAAATTTAGCAGTTAGGGAAATACATTTTGGTGGGATGACGAGTGATTTATTCAGAAGTGCCTGATCAGAAGATAGACTGAGCCCAATGCAGAGCTTCTATTTCAATTATTCTAAGCCTCCTTTCACTTCCTGCCACGGACATAAGCCTGCTCTGTGGTTAGACATCTATACATTCATATGACTCCTTTAAACTTGTCCTGAATGAGAATATATATAATTAATGGGTCTTATCTATCATTCACATTCCTTTCTTCCTCGAAATGGGGCTTACAAGCTGTAATGGATCAGCTTTTATAAACCTATTGATTCAGGATATAAAAACAAGTCAAAAGTTCAAAGAACGAATATCCGAATATTCCGATTTTAGTTTAAATTTCTCATACATATATATACATACATACTTATAAACGTATATACTATATCTTAAATATATGTATTCAATCATAACTATGTCCACGTACCTTCAAGTGCTATAAATCTTACTTAACAACCTGGAAGCAATGACTCAATTTCTCTATATTATTATAAATTGATTAAAACTCATATCGAACTCATACTTTATACTTATATTCCTCTTACTGCACCTTCAAAAGTATGAAACGTCTGCCTTTGTTAGCAACTCGAATTGTCAACTCGAATCAATCATTTATAATGCCGAAACTGAAAAGATTCTTGCTGGCCCTTGGACACTGCCTATAAACCTGTCCGTCCTGCTAAATGGTGTGAAAAGCCGAAACGATCTAGTCAATTGCCCAACTGTTTGTGCTCTGCTTGGGCCACTCCAAAAAGAGCGGCGACGACACACACACACACACAGACGTCCTGCCCAGATGTGTCAAACGTTTTATGTGGTAATTACCTGAACCCAATCTCCAATCCACAATCTAACCCAATGTGAACCGAAAAACCGTGCCACAACACAACTGAGCAACCTAATCGGCTTAGACTCAGTAGCGTTAAGCTGATGCTGATGCTCATGGTGATGCCGATGTGGTTACTCTTGCTATAGTCAAAAAATAAAACAAATGAGTACAGCACGACTAGTAGATGTGCTGTAAAGCCTCTATGCCTCTATAACTAAAACTTTGGACTCCAGAGTCAAGAGAAATTTTGTGTTTTTTTAAGACCAAAAAAAAAAGATTTTTATTTTTGAGGAATATTTTTTTTTTAATTACTTTAAAAACTTAAAAATAATAGTACGTAATCCTTAACAATAGTTATAAGCTGAGAAATAAATATACAAAAATTTATTTAAAACAGAGATAAATTCCTTTAATAAATATTTAATATTAAAAAATGATAAATAAAAAATTAAAAAATAATAAATAAAAATAAAAGGATAAGTCAGAATCCTTTATAATAATTAAAAAATACAAACACATATAAATAAAAAATTCCGTTGAATATTAAAGGTAGTTACAAAATCTTAAAAAAAATTAATTTTAATATATTTTTGAGCATTAAAAAAAAATTATTATCTATTCTTACTTTATAATATTTAAAAAGATCATAAAACCATTTTTTAAAAACTAAAAAAAAAATATTATTGGAAAAAATATTTTTAAAAAGTGGTTAAAAAATCGTAAATAAATATTTTTTATATTTTAAAAACATTTTAAGATTCTTACGAAGTAAATGTGGCGATAGTTTTATGTTTTACCTAATCTAGATGATCTTGAAATGAAATACTGGATATAAGCAAAATACATTTCAGTAAAATAATTATTTCATTTCCAACTTGATATCATAGGGATTTGCATCAAAAAGCACAAACTCTATATATGAACTACAAACAATTTATATATTTATATAAAGAATTTCAATTAATATAATATGAATATGATATAATAGAAATCTACTAATGTATAAAGTATATACTAGCTAAAGCTCTTGGCTGAAACAAGTTCCACTTTAAAATGAGCATACCCAGGCATAGTTGCCTATGTATATAGGGTATTCGCAGCTTGGCCACAAACAATTTATTGTCAAGAAACGCGTTGGTCCACGGTTGACAGACGCTCGACTATGGGACAATGGGTCGTCGTGTAATCAATCAAAATTAGTTGTGACTTAGAGGCAGAAGCCCAGTAGTACAGTAGTGCATATTGTGACAAACCGGCGAGACCGCGGCCAGCAGAAGAAGCGCAGACGGCATTAAGCCACATACCAAATGGCATTGCCAGGGCCAAGTAGGTAAGCCATTCAAATTTCAATTATGATTGACAAAAAGCTTGGCAATGGAACTGGAACTGGAGCTGGAACTGGAACTGGAATTGTAAGACAAACTATTAACCAATCTAGTTGCATTCTTCTCTCCCCCTCTCCCTCTCCCTCTCCCGCTGTGAGTGTGTGTGTGGCAATGCCTGTGCTGCTTATCCAGATGCAGATAAAGTCGACGGCGACACGAAACCAGCAATCAAGGCGCTTAATAACAAGCTCCAACAGCCCCAACCCCCAGCCGGCAGGCAATTGCCTGCGCCCTCGACTCTGCCAAGTTCTTAACGCCAATCCCAAGCTCAAGCGCAAGCCCAATCCCAATCCAAGTCGCTGCGATATAGCTGACAGCTGCGTGAAGAGCGACAGCATTGCGATTCCCACAATTTGGAGCAAAAGTTTTGTCAGTGATTTTCCCTTTTATTTATTTTGTTGTTTTTGTTTTTTCCTTTGACTTTCGCACTTGAGTGAGCCCACAGGACTCAACTGCAGGCAGGCAACTGTCGCTTATCGCCATCACCAGAGAGATAGTTTGGCAATGTGACCTCAAGAGAAAGTTGGTCACTCGAGAGTTGACTGACAACTGTAGCTATTAACGTCGTGAGCTAATATTACCTAAGTATCGGTCAGACGATATGCATTATGGGCTAACCGAGGATTGAGCTCAATGAGGAAGCCATTTATTCATACCCCAATAGATCTTGATCCCATTAGGAAAGTTGTGTTTCTTCTATATTGAAACCATTTATGATACTAGACAATTTTGGTATATATGGTGTATGTTAAATATATATACATATGGCATATGATACAGTTTTTCGATCTCTATGCTTTTTTCTATAGCTATAACCAGTAGAATCCGGCTATAACGACGCTCAGAGGACCGTTCTTATACTCGGAAGACTCTATAATCCTGCTCTATAAGTTTGCTCATATGAGTTTGTCTGGGGGACCAGAATTTTCATCGCAATAGTCGCACGGACGCTATAAACGGAGTCGTTATAGCCAGATTCTACTGTATATCGATTTTTAGGTATATAGATATACAATTACATAGAAATATATATGTATATGCTATAAAGATACATAAGTTAAATATATTCGACGGAAATAACTGTCAACTCTATAAGATTGCCCATGTTTTTTTCACTGAATCACCAATTTTTATAAGTTGACAATAATAATCATTTGATATGACTTAAGTAGATTTGTTGATATCTCTTTTTCTTAACATATCTCTCAAGTGGAGGCTTGAATTCTGTACGGCGTACGGTGCCCGTCTCTGTCGAATGATATACAGATGTACAGTGTTGCCAGATGGGACCTGTACATGCAGATATAGTAATAAATATATAATCATCCTCATGAGTCCTTTGAATTTAACCTTTTTATACACACTTTTCACACGCATCTCTTGTTGGGTATATGGCCATGCAAATACCCTAGAATTAACTGTGGACCATTTTGTGAGGTCTGCTCATCCAGTGACCTTGCGTAATGCCAAATTGACAGCAGCTACAAACGGCAGCACCAAATGACACAACAACAACAACAACAGCAGCAGCAAACAGAGAGTCGTTAAAGCCAAAAAGGAAGAGGAAAAGCAATGGATATTAAAAACAAAAACAGATACAGAGACAGCGAGGAGCAACAAAAGTTCTCAGGTAACCAATGGATTGGTTCAAGTTAGTGATTGCAGAGTTTAATAGCCGCATTATTACAGCCAAACAGATCCATGCAAAAGCCATAAAAACAAAAAAAAAAAAACTGCGACTGCGACTGTGGCTGAGGCTGAGACTGAGGCAGCAGCACGTTCGCGCTGCCTTGCCCCAAACGGAGGCAGCAACAGCAGCGGCAGCCGCATAAAGCAGTTGCAACTGCAACATTAATGCGCTGCAAGTTAATGAATATTGTGTTTCATAGCCATCCAGCAGCAGCAGCAGCAGCAGCAGCCGCCGCAGCAGAAGGCCGAGTCGAGCCTTTAACAGCTTCCGACTGGAATCCGTTTGTTGACTGCTGCAGCTCAATAGAAAGAGAGACAGACGCAGAGAGTGAGAGAGAGAGGGTGGGGGGGAGAGAGAGAAGCGATGCAATCTCGTGGCAGCTTGTGCTCATGCTTATAGATCGAATGAGCCGCTGACGCCCGTGGAAGGTCGTGCACGCCATCAACAACAGATCAGAGCACGACACACTTGCGCCTATGCAAGCGCCGTCGTCTCCGCAGTCAACCCCAAAGACGGAGCCAAGTGTAGGCGTAATTGTTTTATGTTGTGCGCTTCGCTACGGCAAGCAGCCAGTGCAACAGATAGAGAGAGGCACAGCCAGAGAGGACGAGCCAGAGAGAGAGAGAGAGAGGTGAAGCGGGGGTGAGTGAGAGCGAAAAGTTACGAGCTGGAAGCTGGCATTGCTTGGGCTTGGCTTCGTTCCAGAAGCAGCATGCCTTTTAAATTGGCCGACCGTACCGCCTACCCAGCCAACGCCAACGTCGACTCCAGCTCCAGCTCCAACTTCAACTTCAACTCCAAGTGCGACTCCAACTCCAACGCCATTGCCATCAAATGGCTGCAAGTTGCACTTGACTCGCGCCGCATGCAGCATCAAGGAGGCATGCGGCATCCCTTGGCCCAATGAGCGCATTTTCAATTTTATGCTAATTAGTTTGGATGCGACTGCAGCGGGCCCAGTTGGGCCCAGGTGCGAGCGCCCGCAGTGGCCACCATTCAATGTGCAACGCCTCGAACGACGCCTCAACGCGCCCTCGAACTGCATGAATGAATGAAACGCTGCCCCCATTAATGGGCCACAGACGGCGGGCAGCCTCTGCACCTGCGACGGTTCCTTGCCCAAATCTAGGTAAACAAACATTGCATCGAATTATCTTGTCTAAAGATTTGTTGTTTTTTATTTATATGATATGCATCTATCCAGGTGGAACTATCTTTAAGAGTGTTTAAGCTAGTGTTAGTCAGATATCCTTTTTTTCAAAAGCGCGATGAAGGTGGGTGAATGAGACACAGTAGGAAGAAGAATTCAGATATGGAGAAGGAAATAAAATAAAAGAAAATGCATAGATTGAGAGTAAAACGGAATGAGAAAGAGGCAGAAAACTGAAGTTGCTCAGAGGAAGAGAAAGAAAAAGAGAGTGGAGGAAGGAAAGCGAAAAATATTCATAGAGATAGAAGTAGAGAGAGATACAGAGGGAGACCAACAGAGAGCAAGAATAAGATTTTTAGAGAATTAACAATTGAGAATTGAGGAATTTGAAGATTACAGAACTTGAAGATTACGGAATCAGCGAATTATTTCATTAGACTTGCATATACAATTGAAGAAAGAGAGCATGGCGAAATGGGAGAAGAATAGAGATAGGAAAATAATGGGAGGCCGACAAAAGAATATAGAAATGAGAGATAGCTAGAGTTAGATAGATTGAGGAAGACAAATAAGCAATAGAGAAACCTTTATAGGCCGATAAATATAGAAAAGAAGATAAAAAGATAATAATATAAGAAGCCGGTCAGAGAGAAAAGATAGGAAAGAGAAATATATAGGAACATAACTATAAACAACATAGACAAAGAAAAAGGGATATGGCAAATAGAGAAGGAGCTAAGATAGACAGATGCTCACAGAGATTAACTATTAGGAAGATATGCAAAGAGAGCGACAGAGAGAGAGAGAAAGCGAGAGAGAGGGAGAGAGCGAGAAAGAGGGAGAGAGCGAGAGAGAGAGAGAGCTAGAGAGAGGGAGAGAGAGCTAGAGAGAGGGAGAGAGACAGAGAAAGACAGAGAAACCCAGAGAGTATTAGAGAGAGGCAGAGGATGACAGAGAGAGACACAGATAGAAGTATTATTGTTTTTATTAGTAAATATTAATTTTATAATTAGCATATAAAGGTTTATATCTTCTACTATTCCATTGGCAATACCCTTTAAAAGAGTTTTGCTCTCCTTTTCTCTAACGGAATTTGGGCATATTGAAAAATTCCGAAATCCTAAGACAATAAGATAAGATAAGACCTAATCAGTCGACCTGAACTCTGTGACAAATTTTCCACAAATCACTTCTAGCTGTGGGAAAAGAATCACAATAGGCGATCGGGCTAGCCCAGTAGGTGCAACTGATATGCCCTTGGTCAGCTGAAGAACAGGGTATTCAATTTGAATTAAATAATTACGCAACTATATGAAGCGAATACGGGGTGCAAGGCATTATTTTTGGGTTGATTAGCAGCGTTTGCTGCAGCTGCGTATGGAAATGAGGCAGAAGCTGAAGAGCAAGAACAAGAACAAGAACGGCGAGAGATTTCATGAGAATACAGTCCATATTGCGCTGAGAGGCCCCAAGCAATTGCAACTTTAATTGAACCCAATGAAAATTATGGACAAGCAAATTTTCCCACAGATTGCCAAAGGTTTAACGATATTTTGCGTTTTTTTTTTTTTTTTGCAATTTTTTTTTTTATTTCGAACGTAATGAGCCTTTAAGTCAAACGTAGACCTGACAGCTTCAATGGCTTAAACGTAGCACAGAAGCTGCAACTAACCACAAATCACAATAACACCCATGCCACACACACACACACACACACATGCATATGGAGTGAGGTGAGTGTGTGTGGATGTGGAAGGGAACGCATAATCATTATCACTCAAATTGGGGGCCCCCTCGTGTGTGTGTGTGTGTGTGTGTGTGTGTGTCTGCCCGATCCAAAGACCAATTATATATTGAAACCCAGAGACGAGACCAAAGAGAGTGAGTGAGAGAGGGAGAGGGGTGGAGAAAGAGAGAGTGTGTGATCAGCATATTCGTATATGCATATGAGCTGGTCCGGCACTTAAACGATCTACAACCATGAAATGGGCAGATCCCGGCATCGAAAATCCCAATTCGAATACCGTAACTTAAGCCCATGAATTAAGCGGCCGCAGCTGATGATGAGAACCAAGCCAAAGCTCAAACTCAAACCCAAACCCGAACTCAAAGCCAAAGCCAAAGCCAGAGCCAGAGACGAATTGGAATCGATGTCCAGCGACGCTGACCACCACGACTCCACAATATGCAACTCGAATTTCGCGTGTGTGAAAGAGAGAGGGCGAGAGAGTAATGCGGCTAGGCGGTACCAAATTTATAACTTAGATCATAAGTGAACCTCTCGACGCGCGCATAGAGCAGCATCGCCTCGAGCTTAATAAGTGCATTCGCCGGCAGCTGAAGCGTTTCAGGCAAATTATAGTCCACATACAGACGATCAAAGATAGTTTTCGGCTAAACAAACGTTTAGATAGGCTAGATGCACGTATATAGAGTTGTCATACGAAATGATCGTTTTAAACTACATTCAACATATAAAGTTATGGTATATGATATAGGTATCTATCAAACGCTGCGTTTGTACAATTTCCGAGGCCATCTTTGCGATTCTCATAAGATCAAACGTTGGCTATTTGTATTATATATAGCTAATTTATTGGTATTCACTTGGTATATTACTTTCACTCAACTAAACTATACTCAAATTTTCTAGATTACTAAATATTTCACACCCCCACACTCTCTCTCGCTCTCTTTCTAACACGTCATCTTAACTTTGAGCTAGAGATCCATTTCGCCTTAATATATCAGAACTTACATGTATTAATATTTTCAAATATTTATATATCTCACGTGTGATTACAATAATACCTATATAAATCAGATCAATATTTATAACTAATTACTCGCGCCTTCCAAATATTCTATTCGTCCACCATAGTCGTATACTACAACCATTTGGCAGCTTTCAAGCTCTTCACCACACCGTATACACATACCTTTGCTAGCGTCATCTACTGCAACGCTTAAACAACTACTACTTAGTCAATGCACGCACCATGCATGCTTGAAAGCACCGCATTAGCATAGACATACACCACAGTGCTCGCACTGAACGCAGCTAGATACTCATACAACGACGAACATCACACGAACTTAACGAATCGACCGAACACTGAACGAAAACTGAAAGAAATTGAACGAAATGTGCCCGCTGTTAGTTAACAGGCAAATTTTCAGATTCAAAATACATGCGACTTTCGTGGTGAGCGGACGTGTTTTTTTTTATTATTGTTGGTTTTGTTGCTTCTGCCCAAGTACTCGACGTTTGAGTACACCGCTTAGTGCGCGTCGTAGATTGTGTTTATTGTTGTGAGTACTGCAAGCTGTTGTTGTTGTTGTTGTCGTCGTTTTGGTAATTGCCTGCCATACAAACACACACACACAAACACGCAGCTAAGTCAGTCATGAATTGGAATCGGTGCGCGCGGTCGTGTGTGTGACGGTTTGTTGTATCTGCAACTGCATCTGTATTGTTGTACCAACGTATATTTTCGTTACGGTAATATTCGTACATATTGTACTTTTTTCTATCATATTTTTTTACTGTTTTTGTTGTAGTCATGAAACGTTATTAGAAATTGACGACAAGACACGCCAAATTAATAACACAGCCCAGACGTGATATGTGTATGTGTGTGTGACTGTGTGCTATTGTATCTATGTGCACATGTGTGTGTGTGTAGTGTGTAGTGTAGCTGTATCTGCAGCCGTGCATCCGCAGCAGCGGCTGTGCTTAAGCAAGAGTTTTGAACGAGACCAAGTTGGATGATTCTTATTGGATTGTTGTGGTTGTTGTTGGTGCCGCTGCCGCTGCTGTTGTTGCTATTGTTGTTGCTGCTGTTGCTGTTGCGTTGCCGGTGAATGAACCCAACCGAAAAAAAAAACGCACAACAAACGTACGCGACGTAAGTTTATGTGCGTGTGTATGTGTGTGTGCGAGTGTGTGAGACCACAAAATGGTGGTAGAAGGTAGAAGAGCATTAAACATTTCTCGAAATATTAACCCAACTGTGCACAACGGCATAAAGCCTCAAACAACAGCAACAATAATAATAACAACAACGAAAGGGAAGTAAGAAAAAGTCAAACGAGCAAAAGCGTCCGCCGTTTTGTTTAATGTCTTTTTTCACAGTTGCTTTTTGTTGTTTAAAAACAACAATAACAATAGCAGAAAAAACAATGGCAACAGCAGCAAACAATTATCATTTACATTCTATCTCTCCAATTAGAACTTACACTCACACACGCACACATGCATACTTGTTATCTTATCAGTTATAATCGTTTGCAATCTGTTGGCAACATTTGCGCGCAACACAAAAAAAAAAAAACATCAAAACAGCTGCCTTTGAAATTGACTGACTAACTAAAGCTGTGCATATACACCAATACTTATACATAACATGCATGTATATAACACTTTTGTTATATACACGTATGTAGATTTACATAGCTGCATGCTACATGCATTACTCAGAGCTTTTATTTTTTTTTCGTCTGCGTGTGCCATATCCGATAGCCGATACCGGTTTAAGGTCTTAAGGATTCGCAACTCGATTCGCAGAAAGCGGGGTGCGCCAAAAGGTGCTCTGCCTCTCGCTCTCTCTCACTCTGCCGCTCGCGCTGCCTCTGCCAGCAGCTTGTCTTCGTCTTCTACTTCGGTTTCTTCTGCTGCCTGTGCTCAGTGCTGCTCGAGTCAAAGCTAAACGTATGCAAAAAAAAGGCTAAACAATTGTTGGTGCAATCAAACAAACGAAAGTGCCTTTATTTACTTATGAAATTGACATCATTCTACAAATATAAATAAATATATATGATAACCAAATGAGTAATATATCAGTTATATTTGTATACATATTTTAATGATTAATTATGCAGTGCAGCTAATGTCAGTAAATTTAAAGCTACTTTTAGCAGTTAGCCTTGCAGAAAAGTAGCTAAACTAAAGTGTATTGAATATATTTTGTTTTTTGTTTTTTTTTTTTTTTTGGTAATATAAGTGATAAAGTAAATAAGAAGAAGCTACTGAATGTGTGTAAACATTTTATCATCATAAACTTTTTTGTTTGTTCAAAATATACTTAAAATAATGAATTCGAAAACAAGCCAAATGTGACACTTAACAAAAAAAAGTAACTAAAAAGCGGCTAAGTTAGCTTAGCCAAGCTGGCATTTCTGAGCGCTCACCGGCTTGGCTCAGTGCACACGAAACAGTTAAAAGTTCAGGCTTCAAAATTAAAGTTCGCTCCGGTCACATGAGAATGCTGTGAACACAGCTGTACTGGGCGAGTGCTGCGGGCGCTGCGTACTGGCTCTAAAAATGTTCAAATACTACGAATCGAAAGCGCCTTATCATCACACTGTCAAGGTGAATCTGCTATACATACATACATACATACATTCATATGTACATATGTAATCTAAGTGGTTCACACTTCTTGATGTCTGTATATATGTGAATATAGATATGCCGCATACAACAAATTATGATTTATGGGCAAAGCAAAGGCAATTGCCAACCTTCGCTATAGCAATCATATGTGTGTATGTATGTACATATATAGGGGTATGTCTGTATGTCCGTTCTTAAATTTACTGTAGACTTCAGTTACATAGAAGTGTGCACATAAATTTGACTAAAAAACGCTAAATTGCCGGCAAAAGTCACACACAGCGTTTTCTTTATGCTTTATACATACCTAGGTACATACATATATGTATATAATTTTGTACCTCTTTTTTAGCTGTTGCTTCTTTCTTTTCGTTATTTTGTCCATTGTTCAGTTTTTTGTTACTTCTGAAAATCTTGCATAACTACAAAGGTACACACAGTGGGTAAAAATGAAATAAAAAATCATAATTATAATATGTACGCGGCGTGCGGTGGAGGGAGAAAGAGAGAGGGAGAGGCAGAGCACACAAAAATCAAATAATAACCCAGCCGTGAGCTTTCATTTGTGTGTGTGTGTGTGTGTGTGTGCATGTACTTGTGTAATCAGCATGAAACTTGTTGTTGTTGTGTGTGTGTGTGTATGTATGTAGTTCATATGAATTTGGTGTATGGGCGGCTGCTGTAATCGTTCGTAATCATTTAAGCCGGCGCCCATAGAAAGCTACAGACGCACAAACATACATGTATGTATGTGTATGTAGATATATACTATAGTAGTAAGCATATATAATATTTATATTATATGTGATATACAAAACGCTGTGTGCAAGCATCTGTATAATCGTAATTGCCAGCGATATCTGGCTACCTTCTATGCATATATAAATACTATATACAAGCACACATACATTCATATGCACTCATCTATGCGGTACCTAAAAGCCAGACAGAGCTCAGCCATATAAATGAGGTAGGGGTAGGGATAGGGGCTATGGCAAGGGAGGCGCTGTTTGGAAGGGGCAGACACTTCATAAAGCTGGGTTAGTAGTTCACCTGTTGATTGCATTGCTGCTCGCGACCGCACAGTGAGTGAAATTTGATACATACACACACACACACGCATACACATTCACTGAAACTCACTGAATTATCAATTTAACGGCTCTTTTGCAACTGCAATTGCACAAGTAGTGCACTAACAGCAAAGGGTAGGAAGAGTGGGAGAGGGGGGGCGGAGATTGGGGGATTGAGTCGGCAGGAAGGGCGACAGACAGAGCGAAACAACTTAACTTTAACCTGAGCTACGAGTTGGCTCTGACGTCATGGACACAGTGGAGTAAAATAAAGATAGCGAGAGCTAGATAGTATATACACATACATACATATATAAGACTCTAGATCATATACATATATACCTTTAAACTTTCTATGTAAAGAGTACATTTCCATTATTGAAATATCCTATATAAGTCCCTATGATAGAGTAGTTTAACATGGAGAGCTGATAAATCTACTAAATATCAGGTTTATACATATATATTACGTTCCAGTGTTGATCGATGATTACTCTGACAGCTATATGATATAGTGCTTCGACTCAACCAATTTCGATCTATAAAATAATTAAGCTATATTGTATTTCATATTACAGACGTCTATTGGTATTGATCTTGAAAATATATACAATCTATGTATATACTATATATGAGTAGACATTAAGTAATTTAATATCTATATCTAATAGACCTACACATATGGTCACAGATATCTGTCTCTGGTCTTACATACATCGTACAGTGGGCACACGATGACGTGACCAACTTGCTGCTAGCTAATCACTGAATTGTCTCCATTTATGGTGCGGCCGTTAAATCAATCAATATCTCATCACTCGACAGTCCACTAAAAAGTTGCCACTAAAAATTGAAGACATTCGAGCCATTCTAACTTTTTGATGGGCCTGTGACATTGTCACGAATCTCTCAAAGTCACAATTAATGCGAAACATGTTGAGTTGTAAAGCCAGGCACAGTGGGAAAAAAGTTACAGTAAAACGAGCTGGAAAATGAAATCCATATCAAATCAAAGAAATGTATGCGTAACACCCATACCCAGAGCTCAATGTACTACTCAAACATATATAGTGCTCGGGCCAGCTGGCCCGTCACATAACTGAACTATCTGCTATATGCCGCATTCCACACGTTTCTCGCAAGTCGAGTCCAAATTACGTAGCTTTCATATTCAATGCTCTCAACTATATCTATGTTACTCTGTACTTTATATAGAATTTTTCCCAAAATATAACCCAATTTCAAATACCGCTCATGAATTTCTGCATACATAGTTCTTTCCATATGCAAATGGAGATAGACGTAGATGCTCCAGTAATTTCTCAATTGAACTTAATTAAAAGTGCATCGTAGGCACTGCAATTGTCTACGTATTTCTTGAGAACCTATTTCCATATATAGTATATATGCGGATAGGCTAAGATGGTTGGATAAAGTCTATTTATAGTGCATAGTTTATATTCAAAGACATTCACAGAACTAGTATTCGGATAAGGTCTATCTATAACTCAATCTACACTCAGATATGCTCCAGATAAAGTCTATCTACATTCACATAAGCTAAGGTAGTTCGATACCCGATATTTGGATCAAATCTATCCATGCAATAGTCAACATTCACAAAATTTCGGACATTCCGATAAAGTCCGACATTTAGATAAGTTAATATATGTGTATAAAGTCTATCTATACTAATATATACATTCAGATAAGTTAAGTGACTCTATTATAAACATTTTATTGAGTCTCTCTATACTAATGTTCACATTCAGATAAGTTAAGATATGGGGATAACATCTATCAATACTAATGTCTATATTCAGAGAAGATAAAAGAGTCTATTTAAATATAGTCCACTCATACTGTCTATTCAGATAAGCTCCGACGTTTATATGTATTAGATAAGTCCAGTTGCTCTCTGGGTATACCCCTTCCTTATTACACTAGACACTTCATTGAGCTCTCCCATATCTGCAGCTAATTTCGTATATAATAATCAATTTTTCCGCTATTTGTACGATTTGTAATGTGAGAGCTCGTAAACAATAGAGAGAATTGAATGCGCATTCGCAATGGCATTCTAGAGGCATGCATAAATTCATGAGGTCTGTTTGTCTGGCTTTTGGTTTCGCAATTTCTGTCTCAATTTTCTTTCAGCGAGTCGGGGCTAATCGAATTACCTTAAACAATATCGAAGACGGTTTCATTCATAACTGCAATTCAACCAAACAGTTCGTGTCTTCACTGTGCCTAGCGAGTGCGAAGCTAGTGCACTGGCGTTTTAGTGGGTCAATCTGGGAGGGGGATGATGTGGGTATGGGGCATTAGAATGGCGTCATCTTTTAACAATTAATCGATGCCAAGAATTAAGTAATCGCAATTGACTTGAGTTTACTGCAATTGCCATGAGTTATATGTGTATGTATGTATATCCATATACATATATCTCCAAATACATACATCTATGTTAATATGCGTATCTGTATGCTTATAAGTCGGCTAGAATATTGGATAGTAAGGTCAATAGATGACGTATGCACAATGCGCAATTAAAGATTCATTCGACTCACTGCACAGATTGAGCAGCGGGGACGCCCAGAGCCATAGACATGTGCATATCATTATAAATACAAGACAGCGACAAATCCATGGCACGACTAGAAGATACCCTGTAAATTGAGTGATTCCAATTGATTGAAGAGATCGGCTTAAGACTTTGTAGTAGAAAATAGAATTAAAATACATTAAAGAGAAATGATCCATGGCACGACTAGAGGATACCCACTAATTGAAATATCTCTAGTTGCTTATAGAGATATGGAAGAACTTTTGCGATTTCTGAAAACGCAATAAACGTAATTGATTTCTGAAGATTAAATCGTTGATGGTTAGCAATTAGAATATACCCTGTAAATTACGTTAATCTATGTATCTTAATTCAAGGAAATATACTTTAGATATGATATAGAATCAAAGAAATGCAATGGCTAGATAAGAATACGACACGCTTTAAATTGAATGTTCCTAGATGAAGAGATATAGAACGATAGAACTGAATAGGGTATCGCCGTAGTGTGGCATATCTAGTCAATGGAATTCGGAAAATATCTTGGGCATTTCTCGGGCATGCTCGTAAATAAAAATCCAAACACTTGAGCCGGCTGGGCGCTCTAAGTAGCGCTGAGTACTAGGCGAACGGAGATCAAACAGAAAAAAAAAAATACAGAAAAAAACACGCAAACAGACGGGAACTGCGAGAGACCAAGATACTTGGACAGTCAAAGATACATTCGGCCAGTCCGGGAGATACAAAGATACAGATACTGAGATACTTGAAAGTGTTGCGCAATTTATTGTGCGTGCGTACCAGATATATACATACACACATACACACACACACAGAATACATATATAGTATATATAGAGAGTTGATAAAGTACGCACTGTGCGTAGCACACACGTAATCACGAAGTTTTTGCCTGACTTCGAAATTGAATTTCACATCGAATTGGAATGCCCGTTGCCATTCCAATTGGAACACAAGTCACGAGGGCTCAGCACAGCCAAGCGGAGCAGCGGTTCTAATCAGAGCCGCACAGAGCAGTTACTAAAAGAATTGTACAAGTGTTTTTTTTTTTTTTTTATATATACTTTTTTCGAATTGGTTTTTGCCTTCCCTTCCACTCCACTTACTTCCAAGTAACTCTTGGCCTTGCCGTAAAGCCAACTGAGTTTATGGGATCAGCGCGTCGAGTAACTAACGTTTAAATATTTTGAGGAAACGAAAACCAGTTTTCTAAATGCGCTTCGTGCTTGACTCTGAAGTTCACTTGAGCAATTTCTTAAAAGGCAGCAAAGCACAGACAAAAAAAAAAAAAATAAATAAACAAAATAGAAGAAGAAGACTGCTGTGATCGGCTATTAGATACATCACTAATTGTACCCTGTAAATGAGCACAAGAGGAAGAGAAAGAGAAATGCGGCCAGTAAACGAAATCACAATCATAATTAGGCCGAGAGAGTTTACTTTTTTTACTTGAGCATAAGTGCAACACTGATTATACCCTGTAGAAGGGAGGAGGGGGCCGTAAATAGGTGGCTGGGTCACAGTGCAAAAGCAATCACAATTTGACCTGATCTCTAAAATAGATGTAAGATGTGTTTGACTTGCCTTTGCAATAGGTGCAGCACTCGTAATACCCTGTAAAATGAGTACAAGCAAGAAGAAATGCGGTTAACCCACTCAGCTGTGTAAAAGAAATCACATGAGCAATTAAGCTTAGAGACACACTCTAAAATATTTATATCACTAGTTATACCCTGTAAAATAAATGAAAAGGCGGCTAGCTCATTGATTTGTATAGACGTCATCATAAATGGAGTGAACAATTAATCTCTATAATAGGTATATAATATGTATTTGTCTTTGCAATCGATACAACTCCAAGCATACCCTGTAAACTGACTGTCGATTGGCTATCCATGATCACAATCAAATTTAGGGGGCAAAGCTTATACTAAAGGAGTATAAAGGATACATAACATTAAATATCCGCCTTTAGCTTTGAACTTAAGAGTGAAAATAGTTGTAGGTTATCGATCATAAACTTATCGATCGATTTGAACGTTGTTTCCTATAAATAGTCTACTCCTCACATTCTTTGCAAGAAAACATATTTCTATTTATATTATTTTCTATATACCCAGGGTATGTTCTAACCGATCAGTCTTCACCTTTGCCTTTGGCGCTTAGCACATACAAAGCTGCAATATCATGTATCGTCTAACCCAAACGGGATTTACCTCTTTCGAAAAGCAACAACAACAACCATGGCGAATAACGAATAATCACATGAAAACATAATTATTGATTGGAAGCGTAGCTTCGCTCCCTCTCTCTCTCTCTCTCTCTCTCTCTCTCGTTCTATGTCTAGATATGGGTTTTATGGCCAGCTCAATGCCCCGACAAGGTTTCCCGCACACACATTTTGCAAGCTTTATGCAAGCCATATGAAATTTTGCCAACTCAACTTGGATAGGAATCGATGTCTATTTGACTGTATTGGATTGAAGCAATTGCGTAGAGTTCTTAGGGAGTATATGGAACTAAATGAACCATTGGGCTTACATATATGGGACTTTTGGGGTTAGGATGAGCTCCATGATCTGCATAGATAGAAGTGTGTGGGGTTGAGGAGCTACATAAACTATAAATGCTTAATATATGGAAAAAGCTGTAGTAGAGTGGAATAAATGAGAGCTCCAAGACCAAGATAGACTACATGGGATCTATCATTGGCTTTTGAGGTTGTATGATCTGCAGAAGGTTAGCTATTGATAGATAATCTCTGTATAAGCTAAGGAGATTCTATGGGCGGTATAGGCTATCAAGAGAACTGCAGACTATTTGGAGTAGTATGTGGCTATACAGATTGTAAAAGATAAGTGAACTATGATATCTATACGGACGACGTAGGCTTTACTGGATGTATGAGCTGCAGTGACTTTAGGACTACACAGACTGTATAAGCTAAAGGAACCGTCAGATCATACAGACTTTACAGAGTATACGGTCGGAACACAGATTGTGCTATCTAGACAGATTAACGGAAATGAGGTTATATAGAGCATACAGGCCGTAAAGATTATATAAGCATGA